>CAJQZN010042190.1:9848-23567 GCA_907164685.1 Colias eurytheme | reverse complement strand
TCGAATTCTGATAAGTAGTTTAGAAGTTACGAGGGAACAGATGAACATACATACATACATACATACATATATATACATACATACATACATACATACATACATACATAGCCTGTCAAAATCATAACCCTCCTTTTGCTTTGCCGTAGTCGGGTAAGAATGCGATGATAGCAAAACAATTTAAAATACGCGTCTTTATCACAGAAATGAATATATTTTTATCACCACTAAATTCAATTAAAATTAACAACCACTTTACAACCTACATACCTAGCTATATTACACGTGTGTATATAGCCTTCTAAATTCAATGACGTTCCTTCCACCCTAAGGGCACACACACAAATAGGCAGCCACTCAGCCGTGTTAACTATCTTAAATACAATAAAAATAAAACAATTACAAATATGCAACTTTATTACATACGAAGAATACCAAAAACTGCCATAACTTATATTTAAAGAATGTACCAGAAATAGCAACGAACGACCATTCAATTCAATTAAAATTTACAACCTACAAATAGTTATACTAGCTTTCCGCCCGCGGCTTCGCCCGCGTTTTCAAAGAAAAACCCGTTCCCGTAGGATTTCCGGGATAAAACCTATCCTATGTCCTTTCTCGGGTATCAAAATATCTCTATACCAAATTTTATGCAAATTGGTTCAGTAGTTAAGACGTGATTGAGTAACAGACAGACAGACAGATGTTACTTTCGCATTTATAATATTAGTATAGATTACACATGCATGTGTGTATAGCCTCCTAAATTCAATGACGTTGTTTCCCCTCCCTAAAGGTACTACACAAATGGGCACTCGGCCGTGCTAACTACCGGCTCGGGGACTCTTAATCTTGCTCGTTTTGTTCTAATTCTCTATTGTGCTCCCAATTGATTTCCTGGAGTCCTATTGTTAACTGGCTGAATGCCTAGAGATGCTTTATGTGTGTAAAATTGTAAGATTCATTCTTTGCTATTCAAAGTTACTATAGAAGTGGTTTTAAAAGAATATTGCAGATAATTCCCTGTTTATCCACAATTGTTTTATTCGTCAATTATTGTAATTCACAATTAAATTTTTGATCACAGAATTTTTCAGAGATTATTTTAATTATCATTTACATCTATTTAAACATATTTCTATGTCCTATTACTGATAGGTATCGGTCGATTTTAACTACTGAAGTAAACAATGTCGTTCCACAATCGATTGCTTTATGTATGTATATTTATTTAATAACTTAGTCAAATAGCTATAAACGTTTCCGAAAAATCTATATTATCATTACCCTATATTCCCAATCGATACCAGTTAATTTTCTCTTTAAATTCAAGTTACATAAGCTCGGCAATTTTTCATGCCCATGAGAGGGTGAACCCCTCTGTCTGAGGCTCATTTCCCTCATAATGAGCCTGGCTAGCTTCGCACAGATGGGGCACCGTAATACAATACAAAATATTGGGTATAAACTGGGTAGTTTAGCTAATTTGTCCTTGGGAAACTTTAAGTTGTATTAATATTGTGATATTGATTAGAAAGTTCTCGAATGCAGGCTTAATGTTTGGAGATCTGTTTAATGTACTTCGACTCTATGTCCGCAATTTCAATTTAAACTTTGGACAATATCCAAAAATAGAAATACTATCGATCTACTTACTTTTAAATACAGTAGAACTCCAATTATCCGAACTCCGACTATCCGAATCGCCGATTATCCGAATCACAAAAACTTGTCCAAAAAAAGTCAAAGTGTGCTATTATTCTTCCCCCCGCGAAGCCAGTGTTTGCGCGTCAAGTCTTGACTTGACTTGTTGTGCCTACACTGACTTGAGATGTTTAAAAAACAATGATTTTTATTTCTAAACTTGTACATAAGTAGGTACATTTTATTTATATATTTAAAACATGTGAAAATTTCATGTTTCTTTTGTTTAATTCAATAAAAATATAGTGCAATATCAAAACGTAGCTTTTATTCTCTCCAATTGCAAATTAAAAAAAAAATCCGATTATCCGAATATTTGATTATCCGAATGGGTCCCGGTCTCCATTAATTCGGATAATTGGAGTTCTACTGTACTTTAATTTGATAGAGACTCAACATAAAACGGAATACTATCTAATACAATTAATAAGGTTTAATTTTAGGAACTACGTATAACAGTGTGGTAAAAATAACAATACTAAAGCAAATGCAATAAGCAGTATCCATTTCAACCTCACAAAGCCATATACATTTCAAGAAGAGCACTGAAACATGATCTATTTGAGCCTTGCCTTCATAGCGACGCAACAAAGGCCTTTGCAGGAAATACCACAATAACAATCGTCAATCCCCTTGATGAGTAACTATGCTACAGTAAGTATGCTACAGTACTAAGGAATGTAGGTCGTCACACGACCTCTTGCTCCTGCAAGCTTTCAGATCACTCTGGAGATTAAAATGATGAGAAGTTCCTGGTTGTGGCTTGGTTTATTGTAGTTGCAATGCTTATAAAACTGTATACATAGCAAAACTCGTACATGATGAAGAAAAAATACATACAAGGATGTCGTAGTGAAATTTGCAGATACCTGTAATTAAACATATTCTTTTTTTGCAATTTGCGCTACGGTTCAGTTTTTTTTTTTGCTTTTGTTTTAGTTTCGAGTATTTTCGAGAGTTTCGACATTTTATATTTTTCCTTCATGTTATTCTCTTTCTTCGTAAGAATATACCTATTCTTTGACTACATAATATATTAAAATTATTACTATAATAGCCTAACTACATAGCTTTTGCTTTAACTTTATATACGTACTAGTGGTCCGCCCCGGCTTCGCCCGTGGTACATATTTCGTAATAAAAGGTAGCCTATGTCCTTTCTCGGGTATCAAAATATCTCCATACCAAATTTCATGCAAATTGGTTCAGTAGTTAAGGCGTGATTAAGTAACAGACAGACAGACAGAGTTAGGTACTTTCGCATTTATAATATTAGTATGGATTTCAACTTTCAGCAAACATAAATCGAATTTTCATCTAATATACAAAACCGGACCGCATTAGATACTCATACATTATTTATATTTCAATTACGAGTTCAAATAAAATGTATTCCAAAATATTCCTGTCCGTTAGCAGTTATATTTGGAGTTCAAATAAATGCGGTTTCCGGTGGCTCACTATTTATACACGGTAATGATGAACAAACACCACGCTCGTCTGTATTTGTAATTTCTTTTATGTCTTCATTAGGAATTGAATTTTACATGTTTTAAATCAACATAACACTTTGTTTAATATGGACTTAAAACATAGTGGTAAAAAGGTCAATAAAGAAACTGATTTCTCGCATTGTTATAGGTTAACGATCGCTGATATCAATTATTTTCAGTCTAATTTCACACCTTTTATAAGTACATTTTTTTGTATATATAGTTTTAACTTTTAAGTATCTGTTCTTCACACTTAAATTAGTCATCCGGGAAGTTTTCATAACTTTCCGGATACTTCGCAAACAATCCACGAAGATACCTCACACATTGTCTGACCAAACAAATCAGTAATAAATATTCATGTAACATCGCATTTGCACATCACACGTACCCTACATATAAAAATAAACACTCGCAAAGAATCGTCTAATTTACGCCTTGTAAAAGGAATTAAAAACTTGCATCATACACATTTCAGAGCCTCGTCTTTTGAGTTGCATTTGCAATAGACTCGTGAAACAAAACATTTCCAATCGACTGAAACGCACTGTTGAAGCCTTGTTCTACCCTTGAGAGCGTCGGCTTTTAGTTGATTACATCACGGGAAAAAATCCACGAATAATGAACGAATAATGCAAATAATAGTGATCTTTTTCGATGAAACCCCGTGATGGATCGCGATTTTTAATCCCAGATATTGGTTTTTATTTGCGAGTACGAAATGAAACAAAGAGCCATTTTAATTTTGCTTCTTCTGCGTGTTTAATTACGTTCATGTTCAATTATTATGTTTTCGCAAATAGAGTCAGAACTTAATCGAATAAAGTACCAGTGGCATGTTCATTAACAGTGTTATTCCTACTGGACATTATTATTTACTGGACAACGAAAATGCTATCGTGCAAACACGGTAGCTGCATTGCTTGTAATGTAACACATTATATTCTATGTTATCTGTCATTACTACATTACTTTTTATATCCTGTGTTATTGCTGATAATCTTAATTTTAAGATTGGAAATGACTATATAAAGAAGAATTAAATATGATATATATTATAATTATAGAATGAAATGGTATTTGGAATTGGACTCTATATAAAATCCGAGTATATCATAACTTCACAAAAACAAACACATCCATGACTATTCTATAAGCTTCACATAACGTAAACACACCAATTAAACGTAAAACGTAATAAACACTGAATGACGTACAAAGCTAGGGACATAGCTAAACCATTTAATAAAGGACCATCTCACGTCCGCCGGATTGCCATCGACAGGCGGATTACCTGCATTGGCTTTGATTGCTTTCGAGGTAATTGGCGTTGCATGGATGATGGAATTAATGTGACATTTTAAAATGTTTGATATTTTGTACATAAATTAGGGAATCAATCCCTGTTTATATTTTTTAACGACATCCAACATTCGTGTTCAATGTACACATATTGCACGTACCTACTCATAAACATTCGATGGACAAGTACCTACTAGCTATAGCTACTAGTTATTATTCTGTGCTACTAGTCAAATAGTTAGCAATAGAAGAATATCATTCCTTCTTCCACAACCATGCTGAGACTGTTAATCCTACCTAATTCAGGAATAAAGACTTCTGTAACGACCACAACCTGACAATAGTAAGGTGGATGTTATAATGCTTTTCCCACCGAACTAAACAATGACATGGAAATAAAATAAAAAAAAAAAAAACTAAAAAAAAAAAAAAAAAATAAAAAAAAAAAAAATAAAATAAAAAAACTAATAAAATAAAACGCTTGAATCGACAGACAAGAACAAAGAACTATATTTTAAAAACCGAACATATCAAAACCTAACACACATCTTGCTACATGTCGCTACTAAATAGTTCGTATATGAGTGATATTGTCGATATAAAATAACACCCCTACTTATCACAATATTCACTAAACAATCATATACAAAATTATTCTATACAAACTATGCCAAGAAGCAACATAAATTTATAATGTTTTGCTGAACATAAACTTTTAGTAAGAATATCAGCTGGCATATCAGCTGTTGGCAAATACAGCACCTTAACAATTTTATCTCTTACTAGATCACGACAAAAATGATATTTAATATCGATATGCTTTGTACGTTTATGAAATGCTGGATTTGCACACAGCTTCTGCGCACCTTGGTTATCATTAAATATGCAAATAGTGTACATCTTATTGGTTATTTCATATTGTAATTCCTTAAGATATAATGCTTCTCTACATGCTTCAGATAGACCAATATACTCTGATTCAGTGCTAGAGAGGGCTACACATTTCTGTTTTCTACACTCCCATGATATTACACCATCAGATAACAAAAAACACATTCCAGTATATGATCTCCTATCTTCAGAGTTAGAAGCCCAATCAGCATCTACATAGCCTGTTATTTCTGAATTACCTTCTTTACAATATTTTATTCCATAACATTTAGTTCGTTTTAAATACCTTAATACTCTTTTTGCATATTCCCAATGCTCTTTTGTGTGACAATTATTAAACTGACTTAAAAAAAACTTATAGAGTAACTAATATCTGGCCTAGTTAAGACTGACAAGTACATCAAACTACCAATTAGTTGTTGATAGGGCACATGACTATTTGCCCCTACTGGACCTTTATTTACATTTAATTTGACCTCCATCGGAGTATCAACAGTCTTACAATCACTTAAATTAAATCTGCTTAAAAGTTGATCAATATAAGCTTCCTGACTCAAAGTTACATATCCTTTATCTTTATTGAAGGTTACATTCATTCCAAGACATAATTTAGCTTCACCTAAGTCCTTAATGCTGAAATTATTAGATAAAATCTGTTTCAAGTTATTAGTTTCAATTATATCATTGGAAAATATAAAGAAATCGTCGACATAGACTGTCACAATGGTCTTACAATTATTAATATTCTTTGTATACATACATGGTTCTATTTTTGACCTTTTGTAACCATTACTGATCAAACAATTATCAACCTTTTTATTCCAAGCTCTAGAGGCTTGCTTAAGTCCATAAATGGCCTTTTTAAGTTTCAATACTTTATGATCTGAACTACTACTATTATAACAATCTGGCATTTTCATGTAAATGGTTTCCTCTAAATCACCATTCAAGAAAGCAGTCTTGACATCTAAATGGTGAACATCCATACCTAACTTTACAGACAATGCAAATAATAGTCGAAGGGTTGTATGTCTCACTACAGGCGAAAATGTTTCTGTGTGATCTACACCATATTTTTGGGTGAAGCCCTTTGCGACCAAACGAGCACGATAATGCACATTGTTTTCACTATCGTACTTTTTTCGTAACACCCACTTGCACTGCACTATAGTACCATCTTTTGGTACATCTACGAGTTCCCATGCACTATGATTCTCGAATGACTGTAGCTCATCCTGTACTGCCGCTAACCAATGTTCTTTCTCTGGACCTTCCAAAGCTTCCTGCAAGGATATCTCATCCATGAACATGTTGTCATCTTTTATACAAGCACTTGCAAATCCATATCTGTCTGGCTGCTGCCTACGCCGGGGACCAGATATTATGTTGACATTGTTCAATATAATGGAGTCTTCACTGTCTGTTGTACCAGTCTCAGAACTATCTAATGTGTCTTCTTCACAAGGTACATATAGTTCACTGCTGTCATCTGTGTTCGAGCTCTCTGATTGTTCAAGTGAATCTTCCTGAGGTGTCAAGTCTTTTTCCTCCACTGGAACCATATTCACTTCATCTGAACAATTTTCCTGTACCTTCAGATCACTCTCTGTCTCCATCTTGACATGACCTAGACGTCGATGCCAAACTTCACTGGACACCATCACTGCAGCCGATGAACAACACTCAGGCATGTTTAGTTTATACACACCATTCAACAGACTCGCTGTAGCCACTAATACTCCTGCTTGGTTGAAAATCTGACATCCATTATTGTTGAATGAAACTTTGTTTCCTTTTGATATAAGTTGACTAACAGACAACAGATTTGTAGTCAACTTCGGCACGCATAATACATCTTCCACTGTAATATCGTATTCACAGGCATGCGTCTTTGTCGTAATCTGCACATCTCCAGTACATACTACTGGTATTTTATCTTTATTTGCCACGACAATTTCTTTGATCATAACATCTCGCGACACATTTGACAACCATTCTTCGTTCGCGGTAAGATGAACACTCGCCCCGGAGTCAATATACCAGTCACTTTTACAAAATTCACCATTCAGGAACACGGCGCTCAACGCGTAACTTCTTGTGCGTTCATTTTTATTTGTATTCGACGCATTTTTGTCCGAAAATGTACACTGATTGCGATAATGTCCTGTTTGTTTACATTTGTAGCATCTAATGACTTTTGGTTTTGACTTTGACAAGTTTGACATCTGTTCAGTGTTACCAACATTCCGTTTCATCTTATAACTCGCAAATGCTCCACTGGAATTGGAAGCGCTACTGTCTTTGCCATTTCCACTTTCTTCCATGTCCAATAATTTTGTTTTAATGGCGTCTGATGTCAATGATATGCCGCAATGCTCAATCGCCATTATCATAGGGGAATATTTTTCTGTTAATCCCGCTAACAAAAGCGATGCGACCCACTCATCATTGATATTAAAGCCCGTACCGCTTAATTTTTGGCTTGTTTCAATGATTTGTGTCACGTACGAAGTCATTGAAGCACTATTTTCGAGTCGTATTGAAATCAAACTCCTCAGCAAACTGATTCTTCTCGTGAATCCAGAGTCATCAAATAGGTTCTTCAATTTCTTCCACAGCTCATGTGTCGTTTGTACACTTTTTATATGCACATAAAGCGACGAATCTATTGTCATGATCAGCTTAGCTCTGGTTTTCGCGTCACCTGCTGCTCCTATTTCTGCTGGTACAGTCTCCGACTTGATCCCTCCAGCACCAGAAAATTCTCAGCCGCAAAAGCCCATTCGCTGTAGTTTTCACGTCCTTTCAATTTAGGCACACTAACAAGATAATTCGTCGTCATTTTCAACTAAAAAAATCTGGGCCCATAACCTCTAATAAAATAAAACGCTTGAATCGACAGACAAGAACAAAGAACTATATTTTAAAAACCGAACATATCAAAACCTAACACACATCTTGCTACATGTCGCTACTAAATAGTTCGTATATGAGTGATATTGTCGATATAAAATAACACACATTTCCCATAAATTCACGCTTCATTGATAACTGAAGAAAATTATAGAGACATTATCAAAACTAACGATCGAACTTATCCAGTATCCATGCAATTGAAATAGTCACACGGTCACGGTTTGTGGTCAAGCTACCCGAATAAACGAAATGTATCCTACCGTGACTCCTCTTCTCTATCGAGCCATGTCTCATTCACAAAATTACAGCATTTTCTTCAAATAAAAATATAACAGAACTTTTACGTTTTCTTTACAACGATGTTTAACAAAATTATGGTACTGCCCATGTAGAATATATGAACATTATTGAATAAAGTCTCATAAAGGGAGAATACGTAACAAAGTATATGGTGCTAACCATATAAACATACAAACTGCGGAAATGCGGAATAATAGGTGGAGGTACTCACAAATATATAACAATGTTTTTATTACCGTTGACATCATGTAACATAATATAATCATACATTCCACACTGTGACCATGCTTGCTGTAAAGCGTTCAAATCGTTGGGATCAATAGTATAATGAATAAATCGTTTTTTTAATCCGCTTATAATTGTAAAAAGTCTTTAATTTCTATACATGTACTTTAACAATTCCATAACCTCTCTTTACAGCGTCGTCTCACCCAAAAATACAGTATCGCAGTGGGCATACCCACCCTAGTCATCCGCGGCAGAGCAGTCCGGGATGCCCTCCTCAGTGACCCAAAAGGGGAACGGTTTCCCTGGCCAGCTCCACCGCTGAACGAAGTACTGCGAGGTGTGGAACTGATAGGGGATGAGAATAAACGCTATGAAGATCTGCCTGCTGATGCTGTGAGGGTGTTTTATTTTGCTGCCCATTGGGTATGTGCATTTGTTTTAATATAGAGTTAATTAATTTTATTTAAAACCTTATAAGCTGAACATAATAATATGTATGATATTTAAATGTATGTATTGTGATTTGAAATGAAACTGATTGAAAATTAAACTTTTCTAAAAAAAAAATTTTCATGTAATTTTTGTATGGAACCCACCTCCATACAAAAATCATCTTCTTATATATAAAAATGAATCGCATAATGTGTTGGTAAGCGCATAACTCGAGAACGGCTGAACCGATTCCGATAATTCTTTTTTTATTATATTCCTTGAAGTACGAGGATGGTTCTTACGTAGAGAAAACGTAAATATGTACCACGGGCGAAGCCGGGGCGGACTGCTAGTTTATTATAATATTATCTAAGACAGCTTTACATTTTAGACGAGCAATACTTTTTTAACAACTATAATTAATTTTGTATTCAACAAAAATATTTCAGTAAACTTTAACTCATGTTTCATATACTATAGTGTCCGCCATGTCGTTCCTTCGCGCCAAGTCTCTGCACAACACTCAACGCGGTGCGCAAACGCAGAGCCAAGTATTCGAACACACAGCTTATACTCGTATCTAGTGATAGGTAAGTGTTATTTAAATAAATTCTTATAAAATTGTTGGTTTAACCTTGAACAAATTTAGGTGAGTATATCTGAAAAAAAACAGGTAAACGTCATCTTAACAGCGTCTTAAGTATAACAAATAATTGGTAATTTTTTTAAGCATATGCTATTTTTGTTAGTATAAACTTGAATAAACTTCGTGTACGGTTTAGGTATATCTGTAGCGAAAATTTCCTACTTTTTCCAAATGAAACAGATTGAAGTAACCAATCTTAAAAGAATATACCGAAAAGCATTGCATTTATTTCAATTATTGTGTTAATAAAGTAATTTTTTAGAAAAAAACAAAAACCGACTTCAAGACTATACCTATATGTACAAATTTAAATAATTTCTGATAAACAGTGTATATGCCTACAAAATTTGAGGGTTTCCCTCGATTTTCCCGGGATCCCATCATCAGATCCTGACCTGGTGACAATGGGACCACCTCTGACGTATGACCTACCAAATAAAAAAAGAATTATTCAAATCGGTTTATAATTGCCGGAGTAATCGCGTAACAAATGTACAAAAAAAAAATACTGTCGAATTGAGAACCTCCTCCTTTTTTGAAGTCGGTTAAAAATCAAAACAAATGCAAACAAAGCCGCGGTACGCACTGAGTTATGGAATTAAAACAATTAGGTACCTTACAGTGTCTGCGGGAGTGGCTCAAACAATATTAACAGACTCAATTCAGCGTTGAAAGCCAAATTAATTAAATTCTTCACTCGGAAACTTCTAGGTAATTTGCTTAATTTAACGTTCGTTTACTTGTTATGAAAATATGGACAAATAAACGTGAAAGTTAAGTTATTACGTTTCGAAATTTTCTTCGTTATATAAAATTCGTAGAAACCAAGTTCGTTGAATTATTGAAAAATCATATAATTTTTTTTGCTACCGAATCAAACGCCTCATACCTTGTATAACTTGTGTTGATTGCTTGGAAATTAAAATCTTAATTCAAAAGATAAAATAATAACAATATATCGTCTGAGTAAAAAAATAATAGAACATTTTTCGAGATTCGAGAACATCGTTCATTTAGAAACAATACATAAATTAAGACAACTTAGACACGACAATCGCCTCAACTAGGAATATACCTGTACTAGAGACAATAATTGGACCCGACTAGATACTAAGTAAAATGTATTTACCCCCAAACTATTATCACTACAAGACCTGTAAACACATGAATATAAACAACCTACCTACCCACTTCATATCATTCAGCAAGCGCGTCCATTTCAAAAATAATTACAAGCTACCCTCACGTAGATGTAATCTAAAACATGGGGGACGGAGCGCACTTGAAACCCACCCCTATTCCCATAAAACAGGATATTTTATCCCCTGAATGTTTCAAGAGGTGGTGTCAAGTGATAGGAACCACTCAAGGATTGCCTCGAATGGCTGTAAAAGATAACCTGTCGAATATGTCTTTCAGTTTTGAAAGCGTTCATATTTTTGTGCATTTGAATATTTCTAAAGTTTGTACTTATGGGGATATGACATTTTTTGAAATAGATTAATGGATTGGAATATTTTGCACGTATTTCAGTGCTAACAAACATTGCTGATAAGCGTCATTTTTTGTTATATTTGATAGAATAAACGAATGCAACTAGGGCGACTTTAAGGTTTTGTTATGTCCACCATACATTTGTATAAATTAAATTTGTATTGTTAAGCTCATTTTTACAAAAGCATAAAAAGCACCTTTAATAATTATAATATCTTATGTGAATTAATTTAATTTAGACCGTAAAATATAGCTGATGATAAACGTTGTAGAAACTCATTATTGTAATAAATTCTCTAATGCTTCCTTTGCTTTTATAAAGTCTTACAAAGTCCTTTCAAATCTTTGGAATATAAATTACATAACTAGATAATATGAACTCTTTGGTTGTAACTTAATTATTAATTCTTTTATAATGAATTTCTAAAATATAAATAGGTACCTCACACAAGCACAGGCTGTTGTGAATCCACGTCTAACATATTTTTAATCTCCATTTAAACCTCACAATCTTTTCATGTTTTTAAACTTGACTAACTCAATAAGATCCATTCAAAGATCCTTACAAAGTCCTGGATGTCTACAACTTATTTAATTAATTAAATTTGTAAAGTTTTGACATTTTATGTACAAGCTTTTAAAACAAACTTGATGTTATGCTTTCATATTAATAACGTTAATAACCTCATTTGTCTAAAAAGGGCTCTTTTATTAACAGTATCATTCATATTTTTAAAAATTAGAATAAATGTTGCTGGTTTGTTAAAAAATAATGGGACTTTACATCCTTTCAACTTACATATAAATAATAATCCAGAAGAAATCCTCAAGAAAATTATAACCACATTAAAAAACAGTTTAAATTGCAAAGCACATGCATGTGATTTTATTTGAGACGGCAGTATAATCGCAAAGCATAAAACACGAAATTATGCAACGTTTAAAACGTACTACAGAACGCACCCATTAAGAAATGGCGGGTGAAATGCGCGCGAAACACCGTCGGAAAAACATGGCTGCTTGGCGGTCACGGGTAGGGTTACCATCGTACTTATGTGAACATCGTGATAAGACTGGAAATTTTAATACCCCTGAGAGCCATGTGCGTATTTTTTATAGGTACAAGATAAAATTCGAATAAATATTGTATTTTCCGAATTCCGATCGCCGTATCGGATCTTGACCGGTCTGGGAACAAAATATATATGAAGTAAGTTTTAGGAATAAAATTCACAATTGTATTTGTTACTATTATCTTCGGGTTTTTATACACAATAATAATAGGACGACACGATAACAACAAAGTCCTAAATATATTTTTGTATCCGCCTTGATCACTGAGAAGTTAATATTAATCCATACTAATATTATAAATGCGAAAGTAACTCTGTTTGTCTGTCTGTTACTCAATCACGCCTTTACTACTGAACCAATTTGCATAAAATTTGGTATAGAGATATTTTGATACCCGAGAAAGGACATAGGCCACTTTTTATTGCGAAATATGTACAATAATATTATGTCGTAGTTAATAATATCAATTCTTTTTTATTTCTTACTATTCCGTTTTTGAAGTCGGTTGTTTTTAACGCAGTTAATTTTATTTAATACTTTTTAGTGTATTTTTCAACACGAATCAAACGAGCCCAAACTCGATAAAGTTGAAACAATATATTACTGAGTTCCTATGGCCACCTTCCGATTCCATCATCAAATCAGTTTCATGTCATGAATCATGATAATGTTTCATCGCTATCAAATTTACATACGTATACAAAATTTCAGCTCAATCGGTTACCGGGAAGTGAATCAAAGTTACTTGCTACATATCAACTTAGTCATCGAGTACAGACAAAAATGCTCATAAAATAAAAACTACTGGGCCTATCCGAAAAAAAAAATTATGGGACCAATTCGACACCATCCCGCATCGAACAAAAAAAGAATCACGTAAATCGGTTCAGAAACCTCGGAGTAATCGGTGTACATACATAAAAAAATATATACCGGCCGAATTAATAACCGCATAAAATCGCATGGAGAGCTTAATTTTCATTAAAGGCTCTAATCGCACGGAAAGCTAAATTTTCACAAAAAAGCTCTTATCGCACGGAGAGCTTAATTTTCACAAAAAACTCATCGCACGGAAAGCTTAATTTTCACAAAAAGCTTTAATCGCACGGAAAGCTTAATTTTCACAAAAAGCTCTAATCGCACGGAGAGCTTAATTTTCGCAAAAAGCTCTAATCGCACGGAAAGCTAAATTTTCACAAAAAAGCTCTAATCGCACGGAGAGCTTAATTTTCACAAAAA
>CAJQZN010042188.1:45159-59108 GCA_907164685.1 Colias eurytheme | reverse complement strand
GGTACGTAATCTACATCGTTGCCAAGTACCAACAAAATCCGTTATGTAGTTTTCGTGTGAAAGAGTAACAAACATCCATGTTATAGACATCCATTCTCATAAATTCATTTGTAATATACTTTCTGAACTACCATCATTAGATAAATAGGTTATTATATAAATATTTTGATCGTTTACTTTTGGTTAAGCTAGTCACGTCACAGTAAATTCAATATGACCGGCTGTAGGGGATATTATATGTAATTTATAAGGTTATAGTAAAGAGTATTTTTAGAAGATATTTCCGTTATTCGGTCTTATTAATACTGTTCTAATCAGATCAATAAACAATTGAATGGATTTAATTAATCATGCATTTATTTTTAACATGGTTGTGAAAAATTTCTGACAGTTATGAAAAAAATAATGGTCATCATTTCCAAGACAATAATATTATATATAGAAAGTTGAATTATTATGTGCTACAAGATTTTATAAAACCTTTATGTTTAATTGCTTCTGCTAATCGCCATTTTCATGGCCTCTCAGAACAGTAAGGCGACACATTGCAGGCTAAGTTTTGGCTTAAAGTTCTGCAGTATCTACGGGAAACTTTATCCAAGTTGAAAATTACTCCGAAATGCATCCTTAGCCTCTATGAAATATTTGAATATTCTTAAAATAGTGTCATCATAGTCATAATAGGAAATCGTTTGTGTGCTGTTGTCCGTTGTTGGTTGTTGTACCGAAATTAATATTATTAGTGACAATTTAAAAATCGATTACAATTATATAATACATAGATCTGGGGGCACGGTAGAGCCCCCGCCAAGACGAGCCAAGCGACTACGCGCACGGGCACTACCTACCTTTTCTCGAAGCGCTTCGACGTTTTTTTGAACCCTCATAACTTGGGTTTGGATTATGCTAGATCAACAAAATTTTCGGGATATATTGTCAATAGCGGACTTATTGAACGTATTAAGTTTTAATTACATTAGCTTTTATACTTCAGATTTTATTTATATCTAAAAAACGCTAATTTCGTCACTGACTCACTGATGATCATCAAAATTCTTAAGGTATTTCCGAATGTCCTAGAAAGCTGAAATTTTGTATGTAAGCTAGTATTAGCACACAAACAACAAAAAAATTATAAAACTTGTAACTTTCATCCCCCAACCCCTTAAACTAGGGGATGGGAGTTTGTATGAGACCTGTAATTTTAAATTAAATTTTGATGACGCTAGAGGTCTAATCTAATAATCTAAAACTTGGTTCCCCTAGATATATATATATATATGTATAGGTACTCCATGTTAAAAAAAAAATTGTTACAAACAACTTACAAAAAGAAATGAAATCCCACCAAAAACATTTTCATGTAAAATGTTGCCAAGACGAGCCCATATGACTCGCACTGTCAAAAAGTTATCAGATCTCATGTAGAGCCAAGCATCTAACACTACACGCCCTAACTCTACAAGGCCTAACCTCACAAACTCTACACCTTAGTCAAAATATGTGGCTTGGCCGTTCGTTACTACAAGAACTATTGTATAACACAAAAGTAATGAACAGTGAATTATTTTTTCACCTTACGCCGATGTGAATGTAGCGAAATGGCCAAGCCACATATTTTGACTAAGGTGTAGAGTTTGTGAGGTTAGGCCTTGTAGAGTTAGGGCGTGTAGTGTTAGATGCTTGGCTCTACATGAGATCTGATAACTTTTTGACAGTGCGAGTCATATGGGCTCGTCTTGGCAACATTTTACATGAAAATGTTTTTGGTGGGATATTATTTCTTAATCTTCTTATATATATAAAAATGAATCGCAAAAAACTCAAACTCAAACTCAAGCATTTATTTATTCAATTAGACTTCTTCGAGAAGCACTTTTGAAACGTCAATACATATTTTTAACATTTACCACCGATCCGGAAAGCAGTAAAATGTGTTGGTAAGCGCATAACTCGAGAACGGCTGAACCGATTTCGATAATTCTTTTTTTATTATATTCCTTGAAGTACGAGGATGGTTCTTATGTAGAGAAAACGTAAACATGTACCACGGGCGAAGCCGGGGCGGACCGCTAGTTTTTTATAAAAGAAATACTCTGTTGTATTAAATAAAATCGTCTCAATTTATACCATCAATTCTGTAAATTATATATCTCTCTGAATTAACTTTCCCGATATCTCAACGGGTTCAGAAAAAAATCTGGAAAGGATTGGAACTTTATTAACAAAAAAGGGTAAGTAAAACTACTACATCACCTTTTCATAGCACTTAAACAAACACATATAAGAGAGGAATCTTAACCAGTTGCTCTGGGACAGCTCTTGCGAGCACTAAATTAAACCGGGACATAACTGAGACCAAGTTCTAAGTAACTTCCTAACTAACGTTTAGTAACTTGTGACAATATTATAAACTGCATCGCCTGTCCATAGTTATGTTTCAATACTGAGATTGGTTTGCTTCTTGGTCGTTTTAACCTTGTATTTATGGAAAAAGAAGTGACTATAAAATTGAACATCCACATACTATTTTAAAGACTATTCAAAGGTTGCCTGACAGACATCGTTTATTTAAGTTAAGGCACTTTTTTTAATATGATTTTTTTTGTTCTTTTCTTTATTGTTTTCTACGTGTTTTCTATATAAATAAATAAAAGATTAAATTGGAAGGATAATGTTTAGATGGAACGTGTGGGTTTATTTTTGATATAAATAAAAACGATAAAGACAAACAATGTATAATTTTGAATTCGTAGTAATATAGGTAATATAATGTCAAGAAATCCATACTAATATTATAAATGCGAAAGTAACTCTGTCTGTCTGTCTGTTACTCAATCACGCCTTAACTACTGAACCAATTTGCATGAAATTTGGTATAGAGATATTTTGATACCCGAGAAAGGACATAGGATAGGTTTTATCCCGGAAATCCTACGGGAACGGGTTTTTCTTTGAAAACGCGGGTGAAGCCGCGGGCGGAAAGCTAGTAACTTATAATATTGTCAATTTCAGAAATACATAGATATTTCAATGTCTTTATGATAATGTAAAACTTTGAGTCGAAGACCGAAGTATAACTTTTAGTTCAATTATTTGTACATTATTGATTATCCTAAGTGACTATTAATTTAGAGCCCTTATGTGCGAGCTGAAATTTGGAACCTATTATATACAGGGTGTCCCGCTATTGGTATACTAAGCGCGAAGTAACTTGTAGTTTTGCATACACTGATCACGTAAAAAATAAATAAACAACAAAATTACGTTAAAATTTTTTTGATAATTTTTTCCTGAAAATCCATGTTTTCTTCTCTAGCTTCGCGCAGCCGTCATATACCGCTTCTCTAATGTGAGCATTTTGTATATGAAAACATAATCTTAAACGATAGCTCACGTGCTAGTGGCAAAAATGGGCGGGTTGCTTGTTATGGGTGTACACATAGAGTTTTAAGAATTCATCTATTTAAAAAAAAAATGCGTCTGGATTTTTTTAAGTATTTTTTACGTACTCAGCGTATGCAAAACTATAACCTCCTTTGAGCTTAGTATACCAACAGTGGGACACCCTGTATATAATGTACATAAGTACATTCCATTACTTAAACACAGTTTATGAAAGTGTTTTCATAAACATTTTAGGGTGGAACCATATAGCTAAAAAAACAAAAAGCTAGTAAAAGTTAGTACCCTTTTTGTGGTACGAGGTGAGGTACTAGTTGTACCCGAAAAATTTTCCCCGAATCAATTACTATTGGAGCAAAGCTTTGACACTTTTGAATTTTCAAAGCCTTACTCGACTTCAACTGTATTTTCTCGTTTAGGGTTCCGGATTTCGAAACATATTTCATACAAATGTTTATATGTGTATCAACACACAATAAATAAAGAATAGTTATGGGAAACCTAAAGACTTGAAGCCAAATATTTACTTCAGTCATTCAAATTAGCTACTTTGTTTAGGGGCGAACTCCTTTCTCAATTCTCATCGACACTTATGACTATAATTTAACTTTTATAGTCATTTTATAGTCAAGTTTTCGTATCCATACTAAAACACACAGACAGACGAACAATACCGACAGGGAATAGAATTAAAAATATTGGATTCCGTGAAACATTACGACTCGCTCTTGGCCGCTCTGATGTCCGACAGCACGACAAAATGACGGCGCACACATTGTCCTGTAGTTTTGGTGATTCTCCTGTAAAAGTTCACTAACTTTGACGTTGTTGTTCATTTCTGTCGGCGAATGATGAATGGAGGGCTTTATTAGGAACGTATTTTGGTTATTTTACGGCCTTTTGTGGAGAAGGATTTTGAGTATGTAACGAAAAACTGAGGTATTTTATTTGCGTAATTCAAAGGCTAATAATTAATAGGCGAATCATATTTCGATAACTAAAATAAAAGCTCAATTGTTTATTCATTTTGATCTAATAGTCTCTATATAAGTAAAGAAAGTTTTAAAGGAAACTTTAAAGTAAAAATGCATTATTTTTACGAACCGAGCCTCTTTATAAAAGGAAACTATAAATATTAAATATTTTATTTCCACTTCTACCGTTACTGGGTTTTAGCATAGAACATAGTCTCGTGTTTACTTTGAAATTTATACACGTAATAAACAATATCTTATTATATCAACATTAAACAATATGTTATTATACTCTCACTTTTACAATCGAAAAATCTGTAACTTGCCTTATCCCTCAGGCATACAATTATTAGGGTCACTACCAACTCTACCAACCGGGTTCACAAAATGAAATCAAATCAACTGAATCTTATTAATTTAAATAATTAATAATATCATGAACAAAGTAAATCAAATATCGCATACATTAGCGAACCTATTTGCCTTTATAGAATTATTATGCTACATTTTCGATACGGTTTTAGAATTTAACATTAGAATAATATCATAAATTTGGCATTGAATGAAAATTGGCATGAAATTATAATTAACTTAGTACCTATACGTACACCAATTACGTATTGTATTTTATTCTATTGGAATACACATTACAAATAGTATAAACGCTATCGAATCGTAGAAATTATTTAGCTTCGATTAAAATGTTTACAGAGACAAAAAAACGTATAAAACATATCAATAAACACAGAAAAACAAATCGCTTTTACTTTGTAGAGAATAAACCTGAGAAAACTTAATTAAAGCAAGCTTTATAAAAAAATAACACATAAATAATTCGTTCAACAAAAACACAATAATTTATCTTTATCTGTACATACACAGTCATGTTTAAAAAAATGTGTGCGTGTACTAGTGTACACACGTAAGAAGTGAAACTTCTTTATGACCTTATTTTTCAAAAAATAATTTACTATAATAGGTATGCAACTTTACAGAAATAGTACGTCGAATCACGCGTGGTAGGGATAAGAAAAAGATGGCGCGTAACGGAAAAATGTCACGCGTAATGAAAAAATGTTACACTAAATTTTTTTCCTACCCCAATAAAGAAGTTTCACTTCAATAAAATACTTAAAAGTAAATCGAATAAAAAGCGTCGGAACACAAAACTTATCAATGTCCCCATAAAACAAGATTTCATTAAATCTTACATCGTGATAATGGCAACATTAAACTCAAAGGATTCTTAAAGAACTAATTAAAATTAAACATTACATTGTCTGAAATTAGTTGATCCATTGGATCTCGTAAAATGATCCAAACGTTTTTGTTTCCTTTGTTTACGTTTATTAGATAACAATGTATCAAAATTAAATACTAAGAAGTATCATTATTCTTCTTATTTAATGACTAGTTGTGCTCCGCGGTTTTACCCGTATTGCTCCGCTCCTGTTGGTCTTAGCTTGATGATATAATATATCCTATAGCCTTCCTCGATAAATGGTCTATCTAACGCCGAAATAATTTTTCAAATCGAACCAGTAGTTCCTGAGATTTGCGCGTTCAAACAAACAAACAAACTCTTCAGCTTTATTATATTAAGTATAGATTTATATTGTTTTGAGTGGAATGTACGAATTGAAATGGTCGATAATTAATTAAGCATATTTTCATTTAAATTTACAAATGACCCGAAATTTTGTGTTAGTTTTAAACGATGCTGCGCTGTACTGCGCTGTGCTGTGCTGTGTTTCTTAAGCTACGTTTTTTAACAATCTAGCTCAGTTTAAAGTAATCAGCAGCTCGTGTAGTCGTTTATCTCGTCAAATATGACCCTATTTACAAAAAAAACATAAACATTACGACATAGTGGAATATATATCACCCTTATAGTATCTTCAAGATACCTACTTTTTGTTTATATGACAAACTATATTTGATGGAAAAACGGCAATATGTTGCATCCTCAAACAACGATTTAAGAAACTGCACTCAAATTTGTTTTTTATGTTCGCAAACATATGTGCAAAATAGGCAAAAACATAAAAACAACCCGTCTGCACTAGGTGATAAGAATCGAATTCTACCGAATAGTTATCATTGAATCATGAACACGAGAATTTGATCAAAGCTGTTAACTCCAGTCCACAACTCGTAACGTTAAGCTCTAACTCTAAATTAGACCACTCTAGCTCTAACTCTAAATTAGACCGGGACATATTAACTGAGTTCCACATATTTTGCTGGCATTTAACTTGGCGATATGAAGTATTAGATTGTTAGTATTCTATCTGTGGTATCACTGTTGCGTGTTTTGTTCCCTTTTATGACAACACATAAGTGAATTCCTGTGTCCTCTTGTGGGGTTGTACATTGAATATGTTTCACTGATCGGTTAGCCCTTTCTGTCCTGCCAGATCAGGGGTTACCATGATACCTCATAGCATATTATATAGGGTGAATGATGGCGTTAGATGACCAACATAGCGCTATCATTAATGATTCACAGTGGAATTAATACTGATTTAAGTTGTTTTTTTTTATTTAAAATGTATTTAACATAAAAGGCCAATTTTACTTCTTTCTCAAGATTTCACTGACAAATTTAATCTGCATAAATTATTAACTATGTGTGTATGACTCTTCGTCACGCCTAAACAATCGAACCGATTTGGGAGTTTTTGTACACTTACAGTTTGATATTTGAAAAACGACATAGGTTTTATGCCAAAAATTTGACGATACGATACGACAATGCAATTTTTCCTTATACTACGCGGGCGAAGCCACAAAAAGATAGTTGTAATTTTTTTTGTCTACTTTACCCGTACCTTACTAATAATATACCTACGTAAGCAATTTAATCAAAACGAATTCACGCAATCGAAGCATTGACAAGCGCTCAACGTTAGTAATAAATGGAGTGTCGCCAGGAATGAGGTGATAAAAGCGACAAACGAGAGTCGAGGTCGGGGGGCGAGCTTGTTCTATAAATCGTGTTCGAGTTTTTGCAGACATTGAACGTTTAGCTACATCATTTGATATGTTACGGGTAAAGTGTGAAATGATTGGTTTATGTGAGTTTATGAAAAGAAGATTATATTGAAATCGATATTCTTTGTTAATTTCGTTTCATGATTTTTAGCAGGAAATACATATTAGGGACTTATAAGTTTTAATCTATACCTACTTAATATTATAAAGCTGAAGAGTTTGTTTGTTTGAACGCGCTAATTTCAGGAAGAAATGGTCCGATTTGAAAAATTATTTCGGTGTTAGATAGCCCGTTTATCGAAGAAGGCTTATAGGTTGTATATCACCATAGTATATCATCAAGCTAAGACCAACAGGAGCGGAGCACTGCGGGTAAAACCGCGTTGCTCCGCTAGCAGCTAGTGTATTTTTAAATAAATTGTTTCTTTTAAGGCTGCAGTCTAGCAAAATTGCGTTTTCAACAAGTTATTTGACAATTTTTTCCCGGCTAATGAAATGATAAACTGAATTTTTTTTTCTTGTTTATCAATTAGTGTTATATACGCAGTGCGCGTGAATTTTTTCACATTTATAAAGTTACTTTATGTAACCTTAATCAGGCCTTCAAGATAAGTCTCTTTCCCCCAAAATCATTTCGAGCTAAGTTTGTGCACTCACTACGTTGCAACCGATTACAATTTACACAATCTGATCAGCGCATTATTATCCTTATATAGTCGTTATTAAAAACTGCTGAATACAATTGCCGAAAAACTTATGATTTTCTTAATTAGAACGTTATAAATTCATTAAATTTCCCATTTTTTGCCTTACAAAATCTATTGATAAATACTGCTAAAAGTTATTTTTTCCATTAATTTATTCGAGTTGGTTGAAGACCAATGAGTATTAATCCTTTAAAAAATTTTTTTTTTGAATTTTGATAATTCTTTAAATATTAAAAAAATATTTAAAATAATTAGGAAAAATCCTAGCGAATTTCTTTAGTCGCGCTCCTTGGGCCGGAGCGTTCTGACGTGTGCTCTACGCTCGATTTTCCTTCATACCGAAGTGAAAGTTGCTCTACTTCATTAAATTTAATATTTTTGTTAATTGATTATTTTTATCTTAGTTTTGTGCAAATATTCGTATTTTTAAACATTTCATTTCGATATGGAAAATAAACGAAAAAAATACGCGTGTAACTACTAGAAAAAAAATTATCTTCGAACATAAAGTTAATGAAACCAAATAGATTGCAAAGGTGATTGGCAAGAATTTCTTTATTTTACGGGGTGTCAGTAAAGGGATGTATATTTCTTTAAAACTAAAGTAAGCTCATAAATTTTCTTATAATATAATTTTTTTGAAGTTCCAAAAATGTTTATTTTTCGTTTGAGAAATACGAAATATAATATAAACTTGTATTGAGAACTTGAACTTCCCAAGTTCATCCGGGGAAATCCCCATACGGGGAAAATGATTTGTTTACTCCAAAATTGATCCGAGGTGTTTTAATTTTTTCTTCTAGTCATTTTCAACGTAGCGGCATGTTGTTTGATTATTAAGTTTGTAACTTAAATACAGGATGTTGGTTTTATATTCTGATCTTACAGACGCGCTGACAAATTTAGTCCGCTATTTCTAGTTTAGTCTACCAACTCTAAGTACCAATATTAAAACGAATGGATTATCATCACATCATCAAAACTCAGATGTAATGGAAGATCACAATAACATAGAAAATTCAGTGGGTGTTGAGAACTAAACAAACAGAAGTAACAGAGACGCGAAGAATAAAAAAAGAGGACGAAAACGATAATTCGTTGATGCTTTCCCTTTTCGACGTATTGTTAGGGTACATAACCAATCTGCAAAAAACAAAACTGATGATTCCCAATTGCTGATTAAAAATGAAAAACAAATAATCGACAACAGTGGTGAAAATTTGCTGATCACAATGAAACATCCTTCAGTGGTAAAATGTATCGGTGAACAGCGTAAAGGAGAGGAGGACAGGAAAACATTATGAATGTGGATGGTGGATTGTATACAGGGTGTAATCGATAAGTATGTGCAGGCGATTATGACGTTATTATTGCAGGTATCAAAAAACTTAAAACTGATATCGAAATTACTTTACCTAATGAGCAAAATGACAATAATAACTTTTAAAAAGTATAACGAGAAATATCTAAAAAAATTACTTTATACACTCCCATATCAAAAAGGGAAAATGGGACTAGTAGAAGTTAAATGTCTAATTCCGGCAAAAGACATGAATGCGGAAGATGCGGTTAAAAAAAAATTTAATATTTGAAATACAATGCAAAAAATAACACTTTTAAGAATCATGGCTATTTTTTCCAAATTCAGGGACAACTAAACATTGCAGAAGCAGAAGTCTGCTTATTTGCTGTTTGGACTGGAGTGAATCATTCGTTAAAAATAGAATATATAAAAAAGTATGTAACGTTTAGGCAAAATAAAATGATGGACCATTATCAAGATTTTACATAAATTGCCTACTGTCAGAATTAATTGATTCGAGACTTCAGCATTCGATGCCCATCAAGGGCCCATCCTATATCATTCAAGCGATTGAAAAAAAAGAGATAAATCCAGTGCAACCGATAAAGCATCAGAATGCTAGCAAAAGATTTATTAGGTTTATCAATATAAATCTATATATTATACATAATATAATAAATCTGTAGAAGACGCGAAGACTGACATCCGCGCGGACGGAGTCGCGGGCGGAAGCTAGTCAGAAATAAATATCTTTTGTTTTCATTTGCGTATTTTTCTATTTTATAATTTTTTAACACAAACATTACATTTTTTTATTATATACAAAATTTGTTTATCCGTTTTAGTAGTTTAACTGAACAACTTTCACTAAGAAACTTGGTCGAAAAAAATGTATAGAGTTATGCATTTTGTATGGATAGCTTATTTTTTTTTATATTTCGTCCAAATTTCTTTGTAAAAGTTGATCAGTTATATAAACATGAAGTTGAAGATATCAATAGAAAGTATTCGCAAATTTTGTGTACTGATAAAAAAAAATCACCCGGTGTAATTTTCACGAAAATTGTTTCACATTGTCATTTTTGGTACTTATTACGAATATTAAATTATACGAATGATTTAATTTTTAAAAATTAAGTGGAGCAACTTTCCCTTAGTACATTTGTATTATTTACATATAGGATGACAGGATGCTTTTGTTTGCACTACTAGACCAAGCCCTTTCAATTTGCGACTATTAATGCATACATGAATACTTTTATTCGTATTCGAATTCTAACATCATCATAATAATAAATAAATAATAATAAATACATATAATAAAATTCTAGAAAAGTGGTGTCTGTACAATGAAAATATGTAAAAAAAAATTAGCAGGGGTTATTACTAAATCGATCCCAAACCCAAAACTGTCGTTAAAAAATTTTGTTTGTCTGTTTGTCGGTTTGTCTGTTTGTCTGTATGTTTGAACACGCTAATCTCAGAAACGGCTTATCCGATTTAAATTCGGTTTTCACTAATATATTGTGGTAAGCTTCATTTAACATTTAGTGTTTATTTCATGTCAATCGGTTCATAAATAAAAAAGTTATGACCATTTAAGTAATCACAGCGAACATTTGCTAAGGCATTCTATACATGAATTACTTTATTACGTAAATTATACGCTAAAGTTATTCCTTAACATGTCCAGATGATCATATCGAAAGTTCCCCAGCGTGGGGGGGGGGGTGGTTATGCTGAGTAGGGGGGGTCAAAGGAACTTTATTTAGATTTTTGCTCATAAGTCTAAAACCTGCACAAATAGCATTATGGTTACTTCTAGGTAAATTTTTTATATAAAAGGTCTTTGAAATTATGTCGTAGGTATTATATTTTTAACCCCCGACGCAAAAAGAGGGGTGTTATGTTCGCTATGTGTGTATTGCGTGTCTGTCTGTGCCACTGTAGCTCGCTAACGGGTATTATACGAATTAGATGCGTTTTTTTGTTACATTAGTTGTTTATATAGGGGTAAGTGGGAATGAAAAAAACGAATGTTAGTTGTTAATGTAGGTTGTAGGTTATACCCAAGTGATATATCAAATGAAAATAGACGATATGTCAGAAACAATTAGTCAAATTTTATCAAAATCGGTTCATCCATTTATTTGATATAGGGGTAAAAGTGGGAATAAATAAATGAATTTTATCAAATATACTCAAGTGACGTATCTAATGAAAGACATGACGTGTAAAGTACAATAAGACATATTTTATCAAAATTGGTTCATCCATTTATTGGATAAAAGTGGCAATAAAAGTTGTCAAATATACCTAAGTGGCATATCAAATGAAAGCGCATGACCTGACGTGAGAAGTATAATGAGGCATAGGTATTTAATCAAAATCGGTTCATCCATTTATTATACTATATAATAAATGGATGAACCGATTTTGAGGGGTAAAAGTGGGAATGAAAAAAAACGAATGTTGTCTGTTATACCCAAGGGATATATCAAATGAAAAAAGACGACCTGTCAGTAACAACAAGTCAAATTATATCAAAATCGGTTCATCAATTTATTTGATATAGGGGTTAAAGTGGGAATAAATAAATAAATTTTATCAAATATACTCAAGTGACGTATCTAATGAAAGACATGACGTGTAAAGTACAATAAGACATAATATTTTATCAAAATTGGTTCATCCATTTATTGGATATAATATGTAGGTATAAAAGTGGGAATAAAAGTTGTCGAATATACCCAAGTAACATATCTAATGAAAGGGCATGACCTGACGTGAGAAGTATAATGAGGCATATTTAATCAAAATCGGTTCATCCAATAATTATATGTAGGGCAAAAGTGGGGATGAGAAAAACGAATGCTGTCTGTTATACCCAAGTGATATATCAAATGAAAAAAGACGACCTGTCAGAAACAATTAAGTAGTCCAATGTTATCAAAATCGGTTCATCCATTTATTTGATATACTTAGGGGTAAAAGTGGGAATAAATAAATAAATTTTATCAAATATACTCAAGTGACTTATCTAATGAAAGACATGACGTGTAAAGTACAATAAGACATATTTTATCAAAATTGGTTCATCCATTTATTGGATATAGGTATAAAAGTGGGAATAAAAGTTGTCAAATAATATACCCAAGTGGCATATCAAATGAAAGGGCATGACCTGACGTGAGAAGTATGATGAGGCATATTTAATCAAAATCGGTTCATCCATTTATTGATTTATAGCGGTAAAAGTGGGAATGAATAATCGAATGTGGTCAAATAATATAAACAAGCGGCATATCAAATGACGTGTGAATTACAATTAGTCATGTTTTATCAAAATTAGTTAATCTGTTTATTACATATAGGGCACCTTAGGGGTGATAGTGGGGATACATAATCCAAATGGAGTACCAAACGAAAGGATATGACATATACATAATATATAGGTATGATTAGACATGGTTTAGAATTTAGATCAAAATCGGTTCTGCCATTTACTAGGGGTGCAAGGGAAAAGTTGAAAGTCTGTGAAAGTAGAAGGAATATGGGAGCGGGAGAATAACCACATCCAGGAAATTTTGAACTCTTCTGTACCTAAGTTTTATAGCTCAGTTTAGTAATAAATTTTACTAACAGTTCTTTTGTGTTATTATTTATTTTATTTCTTAACTTTATAATAATGTGTAAGTACTTATAATTTAGTTGTATATGATAGTACGTGTTTCAAGACGTGTTTACTCAATAATTGTGTGTTAAGTGGTAACTACTATGCAGTCACTATTCCACGCGGACGAAGTCGCGGGCACAGCTAGTAATTTAATATCATTGATTGTGACTTTGTACTGAACTTAAGAAGACTAAAAATATACACAATTAAATTGCATAAGTACATAAATTTTGAAAATAGCGTCTATTTCTGGCTGAACTTACACAAGGAAACATTTGCATTATAGTCCTTTCCACCTAAGATGATTTCTGTGACACATCGATTTTTGACACGTGTAGAGATGTCGGTTACTGAAATCGTATCAATTGTTTCCGATAATCGATAATATTCTATATGGAAATGAAATAGATTTGAATAAAGTACCAAAATTAGTTTTTTCGGCATTTCGCCAACAATTAACTAAGGAAGCTTAGCAAACAACAGCAACAAAAAGTCAACAATAACAATTAGTAAAAATAACAGAATACCACGTAAAGTATCAATATAAAAATGCAACTTGTATACAAGGCTGACGTACTCGTACAGACGATTGACTCGATTGACAAACGATCACAAGATGGGCGCCGATTATATGATTTTCCAACTCTATGATTTTTCAACGATCCATTTCATGTACACGAATTGCGTAGGTATTATATTTTTGTGTTATTTTATTTTATTTTTCATTATATTAAACTAAACAATACTGTTTTTGATTTATAAGCTTAAGATGTTTCATTTTTATATTTTTGGTAATAATGCCGCCATAAAATAAAAATATTATGCACTAAAATTATTTTGGCTTTTTAACCTTTAACTGACGTGGTATACGTCTCACAGACGTCATTATT
>CAJQZN010042188.1:3591-40159 GCA_907164685.1 Colias eurytheme | reverse complement strand
TAAATGTAACTTTAACGCCGCGGTACCGTCTCATAGACGTTAAAAATTAAATTGAAATAAAATAATATAAAAAAAAAATGTGTGCGTGTACTAAAGTACACACGTAAGAAGTGAAACTTCTTTATGTCCTTATTTTTCAAAAAATAATTTACTATATACAATATTAAAGAAATACGTTAGTCACACGCTCGTCGCTACCTACTTAAATATTTACACCGGCCGCTGCTGCAACTCGCTCGCTTCGCTCGCTCGGCTCGTGCGGTAGTTCAAAAGTTAACCTAAGATGCTCGTCGCTTCGCTCCTCGCTACCTATTTGAATATTTACGCCGGCCACTGCCGTTTTCAGCTTATAAAGGATTTCGACTTAGGCGGATTTTGATTGGACAGAGAGTTTGAGGTTTATTCTTATAAATTTTGAATTCATAAAATTATAATTGAACACCTGACACCAATCAAGCAAACACGTGTTTACGTGAGTCATAGATTTATTATCGTATACTCCTAAAATGTTTTCTAAGAAACAATAGTGTACTTACATTGTCGGCACGTTCTTAAAGTCGGTAACTTATTTTTGTTCGAACAATAGAGGTAATAAATTCCTAATGATCAAGTTGTAAAGGTTGTAAAATAAAAAATATTCTATATTAAAACGTATATATAATATACAGTGCGTCATTAATTTCTGACTGTTTCGAAATTTGGTGCAAAATAAAATAGTGTGTAAATAAAATTTGTAAAAAATCAATAAAATAAAACAATTGAGTAAAGATCTATAGGCATAGATCTACAGGTCGTCAGCCAACGCCATAAACGTCGACGCTGAGGCAGAATGGTTTGGCGAAACAATGACGCAAATATCAGATACCGCAATGTCGAGGCTAAAAAGATCTCTCCCACGGAATAAAGTGTACTGGTGGTCGGAGGATCTTGCGCGGCTCCGATCAGTCTGTGTTTCTTCTAGACGCCAATACACTAAATACAGACGAAGAAGAAGACGTGCAGACTACTCCACCGAGGAAGAGGCAGAACGCTACGCCGTTTACCAGAATGCCAAAAAAGCACTAAGAGACGCTATCGCGACCGCAAAGGAAAGAGCCTGGGCTGAACTACTGGATACACTAAATCTGGATCCCTGGGGGCGCCCCTACATGCTGGTTATGAATAAGCTGCGTCCTTGGGCCCCTCCAATTACAGCCAGGTTAGAACCAGCACTGCTCAAAAAGGTAATAACTACCTTATTTCCAGGCCGTCTTACAAATGATCCTGCGGACCGACTTGGGAATATCGATCAGGAGGAAATGACCTGTGAAGAAATGATCCCGGACGTGTCTTTAGTAGAATTAAAAGCGGCGGTAGACCGCCTGAAAAGAAAAACAACCTCCCCGGGCCCCGACGGCGTGCATGGCAGAGTGTTGTCCCTTGCTCTCTCATATGGACTAGACCAGCGATTCTGTGAGCTACTAACCGAATGCTTGAAGAGTGGGAGGTTCCCGGATCGCTGGAAGGTGGGACGCCTCGTGCTATTAAGGAAGAGTGGCAAGCCAGCGGACTCGCCATCAGCATATAGGCCGATAGTCCTGCTTGACGAAGCCGGTAAGCTTTTTGAGCGTATTATTTCCAGCCGCATACAAAATCATCTGGCAAGGATAGGACCAGACCTCAACGAAGCCCAGTACGGTTTTAGGCAAGGACGTTCAACGGTGGATGCCATAGCTCGCTTGCGTGATATTTCAGAAGGATGTGTTTCCCAGGGTGGGGTAGCACTGGCAATATCCTTGGATATTTCCAATGCATTTAACACCCTACCTTGGGACAAAATCTTAGATGGTCTGACCCGACACCGTTTGCCGCTGTATCTTCGCCGTATCATCTCTTCATATCTTCGAGAGCGTCAAATTACATTTCCAAAGCAGGACGGCTGGGGTAGGCATAGGGTTGCACGCGGTGTACCACAGGGCTCTGTACTGGGACCCCTTCTGTGGAACATCGGGTACAACCACGTGCTACAAGGAGGGCTGCCACAAGGAGTAAGCGCAATCTGCTACGCCGACGACACCCTAGTAGTGTCCACGGGCCGAGACTTCAGAGAGGCGCGACTCCGAGCCACGGCGGGGGTGGCACAGGTAGTTGCCAGGATCAAAAGCCTCGGGCTTAAAGTAGCCCTCGACAAATCGGAGGCTATATGCTTGCATGGCCATCGCAGAGCACCACAAACTGAAGAAGCAATCGTGGTGAGTGGAGTGCCCATCCGAATTGGGCCCAGACTGAAATACCTCGGCCTGGTGCTCGATTCGCGATGGACATTCCAAGCTCACTTCTCGACTCTGGCTGCGAAGCTCACCACCACGGCAGCGGCTCTTTGCCGTATCATGCCGAACATTGGAGGACCAAACGGGGCATGTCGAAAACTCTTTGCCGGGGTGGTGCGCTCGCAGGCGCTGTACGGATGCCCTATATGGGCCGATAAGCTATTAACGCGCAACACGATTGTGCTGAGGCGGTCGCAGCGAGTAATAGCTATAAGGGTTGCAAGGGCGTATCGCACCGTATCTTATGACGCGGTTTGCGCCATAGCCGGTACTGCACCCTGGCATCTCGAAGCGGCCGCCCTGGCGGAAGTTTACTGGCGTAGAGCGGAGGCAAGAGAGAGGGACGAAGAACTGTCCACTGAAACGCTAGAAAGTTGGAAGCGAGACGCTCGCGACGCGGTATTCCTCAAATGGCGTCAGGAACTTGACTCATCTTGCGTGGGGGCCTGGACTCTCAGCGCGCTTAGCCCAGTGCTCAGAGAGTGGGCAGAGAGAAGGTGGGGGTCACTCAGTTACCGGCTTGTGCAGGTCCTGTCAGGACACGGATGCTTTGGCAGCTACCTGCACAGGATAGGTCGGGAACCGGCCCCCACCTGCCACCACTGCAGTGACCAATTGGATACGGCACATCACACCCTAGCCGAGTGCCCGGCATGGACGGCGGAGCGAAGGCCTCTTGAAGACCTGCTGGGAGAGGAAGAGCTGACCCTGCAGGGTCTCGCGAAAATGATGGTCAGTGGCGACACGGAATGGAGGACGGTCGTGGCCTTTTGCGAGGCTGTGATTAAAGCGAAGGAGGTTGCAGAGAGGGCCCGGGAGAATGACCCAACGGCGGATCCTCTGCGCCGACGCAGACCCGGCAGACGCAGGCGTCTCTACGCCCAGCGTCAGCCTTGAGACAGGATTTGACGAACACACGCAGGGGGAGGTTTACGTAGAAACGAGCATACTGTAGTTATGCTCGCTGCAAGTAAACCGACCCCCCCTGCGACAGAAGGTGGAATAGCCCGGCAATAGGGCAGCGATATCCTTATTGAATACCGACGCCTATTGCCACATTATGGGCTTGGGAGAGTCGCCAAGTCGCGGCACTCACCACGTAGGCGGTGGGGGTATAAGGCCTGGCTGTTAACCCCTGCCGTCGAAGGCGAATGGTGGCCACCGTTGGGTTTTAGTGGGTAGGGCTTCTCGCGAGTCCCACATACCCCCTCACGCAGAAAAACTGCAGAGGGGGATGCGTAAATGCATTTCCCAACGTTAAAAAAAAAAAAAAAAAAAAAAAAAAAAAAAAAAAAAAAAAAAAAAAAGGTCGTCAGCCAAAGGTTAACATAAAATACGTAATTCGGAACACGATGAAGTGTCACAGGAATCATCCTAAATGAAAATGACTATAATAAAACATTGTTGTGCCAGGGACATAGAGGACGCTAAAACTAATTGCTTTTGATGACATCTTGTGGTATACAGGAAAAACTTTTCCTTGAGGATAAGGTAACACCAAGGATTTGCGAAAATAACAAATTTCCTGGACTATATATATGAGATTTGATTGAATCAAACATGTAAATTGATATATTTTTAGCACCAAATTAAATTTTATGTATTTTGGATTTTATCACGGAAGAAAAACTGTAAGGGCCATTTGCACTTTTTGTTTATAATATATCCAAATATATTTGATAGTTTGACACTTTTTTTATCATACACGATTTGATAATTTAACTACAAGTTACAAAAAGAAATATTTGTGGCATTTGCGACAAAAAGTATGAGAATTTCTACCATTTCTATACCACGTAAAAGGTAAGTAAAAAGTAGGTAGATTTTAAAATAAAAACACAAAATTTTCAATAATAATTTATTCCTCAGGAAAACTGATATTTCATCTCGAAAGACTCCATTGTGACCTAATTAACTACTTAATTCAAATATTACCTTAAATCTAATATAAATGTAATTGTGCGATTTAAATTTATTTTATAAAGCGTTTCGTCTCACTGGCATTTCTGATTCGTATAATTTTGTACTACATTATATAATTTGACAAGAAACATTTGAAAATAAAGCAGCGCCGCGTACAATTTATAAACATAGGTACACTTTTAAAATTACAATCCATACTAATATTATAGATGCGAAAGTAACTCTGTCTGTCTGTCTGTTACTCAATCACGCCTTAACTACTGAACCAATTTGCATGAAATTTGGTATAGAGATATTTTGATACCCGAGAAATCCCACGGGAACGGGAACTATGCGGGTTTTTCTTTGACTGCGCGGGCGATGCCGCGGGTGGAAAGCTATTAAAATATAATTGAATCATAAGTTCGACCCGCACTTGGCCAGCGTGGTGGTGGATTATGGCCTGAACACTCATAGGAGGCCCGTGTCCCAGTAGTGGGAACGTATATGGGCCGATGATGATGATAAAGGAATGCTTTCTTGTAATATTTTCCATCGCAGTTATACGAATGAAATTATTACCCTGACAAAGAAATTAGGTATTTGTAATAATAAAATCAATTATTAAGCTATTGCATAGCTTCTATCGCGGGCCTTGAGCGAATCCAGAAATTTAGTAACGAAAAACCTCACGCTCCCCACTCCGACGGGCGCGGAGGTGTGGCTTGAAGGCATAGCATGCAATAGCTTTACCGCGGCAGGCCCCGAGTGACACACGTCTTTTTTGTTCAAATACTTCTACTGTATTAATAATGTGGCCTTCGTACGGCGGCTTTATTTTCAAAATGTATAATTTTATAGCAGAGTTGAAAGACTGTATGCAAAAAATACTTGATGAGAGCATTTAAAATGCAAAAAGGTCTACTTTAGCACCTTATGGAATAATTGAAAAGTAATACAAAGCTTATAGCGATGCGGATGATTACACACAAGCAAATTCGATTTAGTTAGAGAACATAACGAAAATTTTAAAAGAAACTCACAATCTGTTTATTGCTTGTGTGAAAGCAACCTTACATTATTATGATTTATTTGATAGAAGACTACTTATTGAAAAGGAGATGTATCACGACTTGCAGCCTTATTCAAACTATTCATGAAAAATTATTAGGAAAAAAAAACAATTCAAAATCTGTCCTACCGTTGAATATAAAGAGAGACTTGAAAATAATTATGTACTGTGTAATAAATAAATTTAAATGAATGTGCAAGTATAGATAACATCTCCTTCATGATTGAAACAGTAGAATAAAACACTTTTTAAATATTTTTACTAGTTCAGTGATCTTTTAATCTCTAGAAAGGCAAACTAGCTTACTCTTCATGAGAGAGATCGACATAGCATATTATTTTGCAAGTCTAAAAAATACCCAAATGATTAAAAGAAAATTTTAAACCTACAGTTTTTTAAGAAAGCACCGGCTTAAAACTGAAAGCCTAATTTAATTAATTTAGTACAAGAAAAAAATTGTCCTAGATCAAAAAGTGTTTTACTCTTTACACAATATAAAGATGGGGTTTGTTTTGAGTTTGCTTATTACAAGATCATAAACTATTGCTTATATACATTTTTCACTTATTATAATAATATCTGAAGCTTTTGGCCGGAATTTGAATAGTCAATCATATAAAAATTTAAGTGAAGGAAGAACTGGAACCTCATAGTTCTTTAAAACAATATTACTAAACGAACACTTTTTCAAAAGCAAAACAATCTTAATGTATTATGGCTTTCTACGCTTATTGGTGTTGGTGTACTAATATCACTATCAGAACGGGAGCAAAATAATTTTGATTAATTAATTTTCTCTAGCAATGATTTTAATGAAACATTCTATCATGTTACTTTGTCCGAGCCAAATATTAAGAAATTTGAAGAATTTGATAAATGTATTAATATTGATTTACTTAAACTTCTAAGTCCCCTGAAGAGAGCATCAGCTACAGTATTACGACAGCTTTTCGCATAATAAACTTCATTTTATATCGCTCCATGTTTTCATTGCATACATTGATGATCTACAAATCTTACACAAATATTATAAATACTTTGCCCCCATATTCTGATATCCTTCTAACGCAGTAGCTATATTATACCTTTGACCATATTTTGGACACTTAAATTATATTCAACTACACCATAAATATACTTTAGCAAATCTTAGAGAGCGCTTTTCACTATGGGACTTATTCAAAAATATTACAAAGGCAAATTCAAGCTAGGCTTGGATCCAAAATATTTTAAAATGTCAAGAACTTACTTTTGCCGCGCACATTTATGTACCATTCAGATTGCAAACAAAACCAAAAATGTGATGTATTTATATTTTACGAAGAAGATACCATTCTATTCATAGATATACAATAAATCGGCTCTTATTGTCTCACTTCATACATAAAAACGTTAAGTTATTAGTACGCTACAATTTTCTACGGCCTCTGTTGCATTTACGTACAGTTTTAATGTATTTTTATTATATGAGACTGGTAAGCTTATAACAGAATTAACAACAATTATGAATAATTCAGATGTTGTAACGCAAGCAGATTCACGGTTATTTTAGATTCATACGTCACACATATTATTGCCATTAGCATAAGACTTGGACTGGCGTGTATTTACATCACTTAAAGAAATCGAAAACATTTAAAACATCGATATGTTTAACAATAACGTACTGTAACATCTTCATCTTAAGTACTTAAATTTAATAAACAGGCACAAGTACCCAATATATATTAGTAACATTTCCCTTAAAACGAAGTGTGACAAAATATTTAATAGCTGATCTACTAACTAACCCGACAAAGGCAGTCGCATCTACCTATATTTACATAGAAATAACGCCGCGGCTCTCGAAGGTAAAACACGCATAATCCTCATTATTATCATCACATACATCAGTCTCAGAAAATGCCGAGGCTTTATCAATGTCACTAGTTGGCACCACTATTAGATCATATTCGATCTGTCATTTCAGTAAGTATAAGAAAGTATAAGTTTTAATAAATTATATTAAAAAAAAGAAAGATATTATAGTTCCCTTAAAAATCTTTCAGAAAACGATAAGATGCACGCAATACTTTAATATTGGTGCCAACTAGTAGCATTTAAATATCCCCCAATATTTAAACCTGGCAAATCATTTCTTAATCATAGTTAAAATCTGGTCCATTCGCTTCTTTGTTTGATCTTCTTGTTAGCAATACTTTTCCATTTTTATTATCTCCATTTGCATTTTCACAAGGCACTTTAAGACTCATTTTGCCATTAGACCGACAAATACCATTCTCATTATTATCACATACGTTATTGCCGTTCAAATTTATATGGTCGTTCGAGCCATTCAGAGCAGCAGCTTTGGCACATTCAATTCTTTGCTTTCTTGCGTCATTTTTACTCTTGTAACTCTTTGAGTAGAAATTCAAAAAGAGTATCAGGAAAATGATGACGTTTGAGGATATGAAGAAAGTGAACCCGGTAGCGTACTGGCATCTCGGTGAATGATATGTCCACGCGCAGTAGGCAAGCATCAACACAAATTGCGTCTGAAATGAGTTAAGTAAGATTAATAAAGAAAAATATCTGTAATTCTATTATTTTTTGCTGGACCTTCACTTAGCTTCAAAAATCGAATCAAATATGACTTGAAAAAAGAGTGCAGACTTCGGGCGGTATGTATGTGTTATTTAAAGTGATAGAAAATAAAACTTTTGATTGATGATCAAATATTTTTAATGATTTTTTACTGCTTCATAACCACGGTTATTTTCTTTTGCTATCGTGGTGATAATTAACGGATAATGAAGTAAAATCATACTGACCAACTGCATCTTCGTGACGTACTTCTTCCACCAAAGATACTTCTGGAACTTTGGTCCCAAACCAGACATGAGATAGTAAGTATACATGACGACGTGGACGGCGGAGTTCAGCAGAGCCAGGATAGCGCCTTCACCACCGGCTGCAAACTTCAGGTAGCTCCAGGAGTACAAAGCCATAATCACATGGTGGTAGACGTGAAGGAATGTTAGCTGAAAATATGACATAGATATTTATATGGACATTTTGTTTTAGGACATTATTACACAAATCAACCTAGTCCCACAGTAAGCTCAATTAAGGCTTGTGTTGTGGGTACCAGGCGACGATAAATATAATATTTAATAAATACATATATAGATAATAACACCCAGACCCAAGAAATCATCACACAAATATTTGCCCTGTCCGGGGATCGAACCCGGGACCGTCGGCTCAGTAGGCAGTTACTTTACCACTGCGCCAACCGCGTCGTCATAATATTATGAATGTGGATAAAGTTTAGATTTCTTATAAAATAATCCTACTAATGTTATAAATTCGAAAGTTGTGAGTATGTATGGATGTTTATTGTTCACGCAAATAATACTGAACGGATTACAATGAAATTTGGCACTTTACATAAGTTTATCCCGGAAATCTCACAGGAACGGGAACTATGCGGGTTTTTTCTTTGAAAACGCGGGCGAAGCTTTAAGGACTACAAAATGTTAAAAAACTTAATAATAAACATGTTGAATATTAGAGACTATGGACTCGCTTTAAAATAAACTAATGTTATTACCTGTTTGTCTTTCTTTCTTAGAACAAAAAATACCGTATCCAATAGTTCCGTGAACTTTGCAAAGAAGTACCACCAGCCCAGATCTAGTAACTGAAATAGTAAATTAAGTCAATTATTATTGGTTACTATTAAATTAATATATTGCCTAGTATACTGTATATTATATATATTAATAATCTTTATTATTTAAGAAAAATTAAGAATGGAAAAGAAAATCAGCTATATATAGAAATATATAGACTAGATATCAATAATTATGTACTGTAGCTTAGCTTTATTATTTTGCAACAAATTCTTGTGTTCGTGTTGTTTAAAGTTTATAAAAAACGTTTGAATTTTGCTTACCAAAGGATTTTGCGTATTGGACGGATAACGGCACCCTGCATAAATTATGCCATCCCTGAAAATGTTTAACTTGAAAACCTGAAATTATAAAGAGGTTGGTAAAAAAGCGGTTCCTACACTACATAGCAAATATTGTTTTAGATTACATGCAAAAAGGGTTATATTTAGTACTGGAGTCAACCTTATTGTCCTGAATAAAGTTTAAATAAATTCAATGGTTTGGTTTATAAATAGTTTTCATTTTAAAGTTTATTTGCAGTTTGAATTTATTGCAACATCAAATAAAAAAATAAAAAAAATCACTCGGACACTCGAGGACAGCCGCGGTAAAGCTATTACATAGCATCGCATCGCTGTGCCGGTTGGAGTGGGGGGTGTTAGGTTTTTCGTTACGGAATTTTTACATTCGGTCGCCGCGCTCAAAGTCTGAGATAAAAGCTATCCAATAGCTTAATAAGTAAATGCAATAGTTTAAGTAAGTACCTTGATACATATCATAGCAGCTAAAACCACTTGGGCGGCATTATAATAGCTGACCAGTTTGGTTATCTGTAGGGGGGCACGGTTCTTCATCAGCCGTGGTCCAATCTTCAGGAAGAAGAGGTATGACACCACCACAGCCAGCAGGGGGAATGGACTCGACATCATGAACCAGGAATCCACTATTGCACCTGAAATATTAGAAATAAACGATCGCTTTTAAATAAATTATCGTATGGCTATTTATGACTATTCCCTATCTATATTGAATGTTGATGTATGTTTGCAAAGCAAAAATATATATTTCAAAATGTAAAGGTTTTTCAAAAAATTTTTTCTTATTTTTTTACATGGTTGTATAAAGAGTACTTGAGTGGGTGCGCATTTTACTAAACTATTCATTATTCGACTATTACTCCGTATGAAATAATATTTAATTAGACGAATTGTCAAATTGATATTGTCAAAAATAATATGATTGATAATATTTTAATGCAAGTAGTAGATAACGTTCAGTCAATGTAGGCACAATATACAGATACATACAGTAAGGAAACTTCATACAAAATGTTCGAAATGGCTCCCCCCCCATCAAGCGTGTTTACAAGGGTATTGAGGGGGATCGATAGTAGCGGGTGACACATCCACAGATTTTGAATATAGTATGGAAAAAAGTTTAAAGTGATGTCAATTCACATTAAATAAATATCGATTGTTTCAGTTTGTAGCCCTTTCAATAAATATATTTGTAAATACCATATCTGACTACAAGTTAAAAAGAGACTATTTTTTAATTTCTCAGATATGGCAGTATGAGTTTTATATTATGTTGACATATTTTCTATCAAAATGATAGCTACAAATAGTACCTATTAGGAGTCCAGTCTGTTTAAAGATCGCATCTATTTTTTACGCAATCTAGAAGAGCACGAAAATATAAAAAAAGGAAAACTTAAAAAAATCTTGTTTAAATTTATGTGCATAATTACGTAAATATTAGGGAAGAAAAAGATAGATATTATAATTATTGTATTTTTATCGATACGTGGCGTCTCCACTTTGTCAAGCACTAAGCCTGTCAAACTATTTTCTTTTTCTTCCTAAAACAAAAAGGTAGAGGTTCTATGCTCGTATAATAATAATTTTAATTTATTTTTGCATATTTTGTGTTTTTTAATTTAATTTAATTTATCGTTTTAAAAATAATTTAGTAGGTATACCTACATACAAGTATTGTAAATTCTGGTTTAAAATAATTATTGAATATATTATGTATAATACAAATATCAAGCATTATAAATAATTTAGGTACATTAAATAGCCTTCGGCGTCCATAACAAAACTAGATTTCGAAATATAGCACTGATAAAAACGTATAATACTTTTACAAGCTGTATTAATTCGGATTGTTTCTTCTTGTAAATTCATATTTAGGCTACACCATTTTTGTATTTTAACGGGTTTTAATCTCCAAATTACCACAAAATCAACTGTGAAATAAAGCAAACAGAAATATACAGGCCGAATTGATAACCTTCTCCTTTATTTTTCAAGTCGGTTAAATATCAAAAAGTAACAGCCCTATAGCTATACGTCATAATTTCATGGGGGGGCTTAGATTCCTAACTGTATGTACGTAGTATATATCTGTCAACTGTGATGTAGGTTTTCCTTCAAAGGAAATATTAATATCCACGCCATCTAGTGAACTCCGTCAAAACTACGTCCCAAGCGCAAAAGCTGCAAGTTTTATTTATATTATATAATTTTGAACTGTACGTAGTTGATAATATAGAAGGTAGAGATCCCTTCCTTTTTAATGACGTATCCCCATGTCACCATGCTGTTTTAAAGCAATATTATTTCCAACATGGGGAAAGTAATGACTAAAGACTTTTATAGTCATATTTTGTGTACACTGGAAATAACACTTCTTCAAGACATCATGGTAACGAAATTGTTTGATACAAAATGGAACCAAACACTTACTTTTGCCGACCTTCAGCGAGTCCAAATATCTATCGATTTTGTCTATGTAGCTCATCGTGGATCCAGTTGTGCCTGTAATCCTGGAATTATAATAAACCAATTAGTTTTGTAACACACTATGTATAGAATTCATTTGACAGTTTGTTTTTTTTTTCTTTTCATGTGTCAATGTACCTAACGACAGTTTTCGGCCAGTGATTTTTATTGACATGATACACCTTTAAGGTTTTATAACATTTCAGAAGTATTGACCGCTCTAAATTTTTATTGTATTCGATGTTATATTATGTTATGTTAGCATAATAACTATCAGGGCATTGATTAAGGGGTTACTTAGCTAGTTTCCAAAAGAATTATAATATCTTTTCTGTGTTTAAAATACTTCCAGACGCACAATGACTCTATTACCTATACTAGTAGACGCGGCATACGCCAACATCATTGCACTAAAAAACAGCGTAATTAATACGTACCTACTTACTAACGTATTATCACCAATACAGTTGTTCTCTCTTTCACTCTCACGCACGAGACATAATACATGTCTCACTCATGTACTTCGTAATAACAACTGCCGATTAAAATATAAAAGAACGTCCAGCCACGACGCTGAATGGTGTGTGACTAAGTGAAACTCGGGCACTTAACTGAGTTTTTTCTTGCCAAAATAGAGAGCGGGTAACGTATCTAGCTTTTTTAGATATCATAGCAGACGCATGTAACTATTACCATGTGATTTAGATTGTAATAATGATATAAAATCGCACCGAAAAGGAGATTTTCATATTTAAAAATGTGACTTATTCTTTGAATAAAAGAACTACAAACACAGAAGAATGTAAATAATTATCACTTACAGTTGTTTTATCTATAAGTGCAGATTGGCTTATAATAATACGGTAATACAAGGCTGGAATTTACTATGACCTATAGGCAGGAAGCCAACAAAATTCACACAAATTGAATTCTGCGACTAGAAAAATCCTAACGCGTATTCGTATAAATCTAATAATATTTCATTATTTCTTGCTATCGAGGTATTACATTTATTTGAAACTAGCTTTCCGCACGCGGCTTCGCCTAAAACCTAATAATTGTGTACTAAAACCTTCCTCTTGAATCACTGGAAACTTCAAAGAAATCGTTTGATTTATACATGTTATACCTAGCTACCTATTTATGACTGAATGTAAAATACATATAACGAACTAAAAAAACGGAGACAACCGCAGCCCCTCTCCTTTAAATAATTTCTCTCTGGACTATAATCCAGATGTGGCGCGAACACCCTGTGAAGACGGGTGCCTTTAAAAAAAATCTCTCTCCATAAGTCTGGTTGTCTGGAAGAAATCGCGTAGCGATAAGGCCGCCATTAGGCCCAATTGTTTTATTTATAAATAAGTTAAGTTTCAAAGTAATAGTTTTAGTAGTTTCATAGTAGTAGAGTTATAGAGGATTAAAGTATAAATAAATAAAAGTTTTAAACTTTTAAAGTAAAAAAATGAAGGCAGTCCTCACTCCGACTAAAATATAATATTTCTATTACATAATATTGTAAAAACTTTGAAACATTGCGTTCAGTAATACAATTTCTAAATCAAGTTCAACATGAAGTCCTTAACATATAAATGGGAATATGATTGCAATGAATCTCAACATCATGAGTGTGCTGCGTCACGGTCTGTCTGGTAACCCACGCTCGTAAACTATGCGAATTATCTATACATATAATAAAATCGTAGGAAAGTCAAAACTGTACATTGAATATTTTTTTAAAAGAATACATAATCCATGATCTATAATCGATATAGAAGCCAAAAACATAGTTTTTAGAATTTTTGTCTGTTTGTCTGTTTGTCTGTTTGTCTGTTTGTCTGTATGTTTGTCCAGGCTAATCTCGAAAAGTACTGCATAGATTGACTTCAAATTTTGCATGAATATTACTAACAGGTCGAGTGAGGCTTTTTTAAACATATTATCATGCTATCACCTCCGGGGGAGGAGCTGTGAACCTTTTTTTTCTTACGTATTCCGTGTATTACGACGGCGTACAATCTAAAGAATCATGTTTAAATGTTGGTTTCGGGTAAGCCATGCTATTATCTAGCTTTACACAATAAAAACTATGTCATTTACGTAATTTGGGCAGAGAAACAGTTTAATGAATTTAGTAGTATAAAGACAAATTTGAAACAGCGCCATCTATGAGATTTCGTAAAAATCAAATCAATTTACATGTTAACACTACTGAATACAATGTTAAAAATTAATAATTTAAATATAATTATGTTATTTATTTATTTAACTCTTTAACCCATATCTTCCCTTCCCTATAAGGTGCGCTTATAATTCGTGTGAATATACTACATTTTTAAAAGTGAGGGTAGATGTTTATTATTTTAAGTCAAACTAGACACCATTACAATTAATCTAATATTGATTGTGTTCATTGGTTACATTTTTAAAAATCTTCGTGTTTTAAAAATTGGATAACGAGGCGGGACTCGAACCAGCATTCTTTAGTAGTCGAATTTTTTCTATTCTTTATAAATTTATTGTTTATGAATTTATATTTATAAACAATAATACAAAAAGGTTAGTTCGTTGATAATTATTATTCCTTCATCATTTACATGTTGTAAGTAAAAATATACTGTTAATACTTTTGTTCAGTATTTACCTGTTATGATTATTGCTTGGTAATTAATATATTTTCATGTCGTATACCTAATTAAAAACATAAGTTTGATGTGAAACTAGCTGGATTTATTTTTACACACTCACAGTCTTATATTTTGTGTTAATGTTAAAATAGTATTAATGGTGTAAATCATAATATTTTTTCACAATTAAAAATATTTCCTTTTTTTTGACATCGAATTAAACCGCGCTGTCGTTGGCATCGGCATCGAATTAAACCGCGCTGTCGTTTCGTTCACAAAAAGTGAAGTTATGAGGACCGAATATGTAGCCGCCTCAACTTACGGAAACGAGAGTAACCTGCGTTGTCTGTTAGTTATTAGCCCGGTTTACACGCACGCTCTTTCGCGCGCGATTGGGCTTTCACGCGGGAAAGTGCGACCATTTAAACGATGACAGAGAGAACGAGATTGCGCGTCCACTCCGCACACACTCCAACGCGCCACGCTTTCCTTCGTTCAATCGCGCGCGATTGTCGTTTACACGCACAATCTTTCCTCTTTCCTCAAAGGCGCACGAATAATCGCGCGCGAAAGAATAAGTGCATAAAAAAACGTGACAAAACAATCCCTCGCGATTGCGCGCGCGTGCTTTTCCCCGTTCAATCCCGCGCACTCAATCACGCGGTAAAGAGTGTGCGTGTAAACCGGGCTAATTGTATAGTCGAATTTAACGTTACATGGAAATTGGAATCTAATTATATGTATACTTATATACTTATATTAAATCTGTAGAGGTCAATTCTGTACATGAAATATATTTCCTAAATAACTATCACGAGGTGATTAGGGATCGACACTGACGCCAAAAATTTTTGTCCGTCTGTCTGTCTGTATAACCGTTATAGAAACAAAAACTACTCGACGGATTTAAACGAAACTTGGTACAATTATTTTTCATATTCGTGAGCAGAGCAGTAACTCCATTTTTAAGCTTTCGTCGCGTGTGCAACCTTAAGGGTTAAAGCTACACAGAAATCAAGTACCTATGAAAGAAATGTTCTCCATATTATATAAAAAATATCTCCCGACATCATAAATGTCTATCTTTTATGGTTGAGCTTAGGAGTTCAAAGCTTTCTGATTATATTTGTCTACTAGCTGTGCCCGCGACTTCGTCCGCGTGGAATAGTGACTATGGGACCTATGACCATGGGCTCAGGGTGGGGCAACAATAATTGTTTTTATTTTCATGCTTCCACTCCCACGTTCACTCCCAGGCCCACGCCAACGCCCACGCCCACTCCTCTTCACAATTGGTACCTACCAGATCAAAGCCAGGGTAAGCGCCCCACCCAGCCCCACCGTGGCTACGCCCATGCTGAATTACTACTTAACATACAATTATTGAGTAAATACGTACTACCATAAATAATTAAAAGAATTCTTACTTATTAAAATTTCTTACTAAACTGAGCTAAAAAACTTACGTACCAACTTATTAAAGAAAATCAAGAAATGAAATGCCTAACCTATACCAAATAGAAAAATTATGATTAGTATATAATATCGAAAATCAAAAAAGAAATGCCTAACTAATTCTACGTAAAATTTCTTTTAAATTATGTCATATTATTTTTTAGGAACCAGGGGGGGAGAGGAGCAAATTCTATTTCCTTCCTTTCTTAAATGGATGTTTTTAATAATTTATGGTGTAGCCACTGATCAGCTTAATCGATACTCAATTTTTATCAAATCCAGGAACAAATCCAAATTAGATGTTTCCTGTCTCACGCACGTAACTAAAGGCTGAAGAGAGAGAGAGGGAGCACGTAACTAAACCGTTTAGACGAAGAAAAGTGTATAGAAAAAGGAATAAATAATTTCATAAACTTCCCGACGATCTTTAAAAATAAATTATTATATCATTTTCATTCCCACTTTTACCCCTATGTAGGTATAATAAGTGGATGAACCGATTTTGATACAATTTATCTAAGAACCAGCGTCGGAAAATATGCTGCCTAACAAAAAAAAACCGGCCAAGTGCGAGTCGGACTCGCGCACCGAGGGTTCCGTACAAACCTGCAAGGTTTACAAAGTACAATTTATGGTTTTCGTATTTTTTCCTTTATCTATGCTATAAGACGTTGCTTCGTACCAAATTTCAAGATTCTGAGTTCACGGGAAGCACCCTGTAGGTTTTGATTCCCTTGCAAGTGTCGAAAATTTGCGGCATAAACGGCTGTATCTTTTGATTGCGTTGGCTTAGAAGTTTGATTTTTTCACAGCTTCAAGGGACAGTAGACCTGAGTAATTGATATGAATTTCAGCTTCATACCTTCACGCGTTCCTGAGAAAAAGGGTCTTGACAGACGGACGGACGGACGGACAGACAGACGGACAACAAAGTGATCCTATAAGGGTTCCGTTTTTTCCTTTTGAGGTACGGAACCCTAAAAAGCCGCATCTAATTCGGTTTACCTGTTAGCCAGCTACGGTGCCATAGAAAGACACACACACACACACACAGAAATACATAGCAGTCAAACACATAACACCCGTCTTTTTGCGTCGGGGGTTAAAAATATAATACGACATAATTTAAAGGACATTTTATGTGGAAAATTTACCTATTAGAAGTAACCATAATGTTAATTTGACCCCGCCCCCCCTACTACCTCAGCTTACCCCCAAACCCTTGGGGAATTTTGATATGTATTTTACACACATTACACATTGTACATTCTATTGTACACTGTACAGTGTACAATAGAATGCCTTAGCAAATGTTCGCCGTGATTACTTATAAATTGTCATAACTTTTTTATTTATGAACCGATTGATATGAAATAAACACTAAATGTTAAATGAAGATTACCACAATACATTAGTGAAAACTGCATCTAAATCGGATAAGCCGTTTCTGAGATTAGCGTGCACAAACATACAGACAAACAGACAAAAAAAAATTTAACTACAGTTTTGGGTTCAAGATCGATTTAATAATAACACCTGCTAATTTTTTTCTACATATTTTCATTGTACAGAAATCACTTTTCCACAATTTTATTATATGTATTGATGATGATGATGATTGATGATTATAACACTCTCAGTCCGTTTTAACTTAATTTATATTCACTCGCATCAGTGCCACCTAAAAAATCTTTATATCGAAATTCGAGCAAAGCTAAGAAAATGAGAAATAAGAGTTCTCAAGGATCGTTAGAGGTAAGAGGCTTACTATTGACCGAAAACAACATGTGTTATGCCGAGAACCTGAAACCGCTTCACAACGAGAATTGCCTGTGAGACCGAAACCTTCACTGAGAGGGTATAACGTCTCACAGCTGATCGCAAATGGCATATTTTATCTCGATAATCTGAAACTTTTACTCAATATGAAGACCGTTTGACAAATAATAGGGTGCACCATAATATTATTCGATCTCTTGAAGATGAACATGAGCATAAGCAATGACTAGAGTAGGGACGCGAATATTACCATTATTTGAGACAAGATTATTTGAGACAAGTACGATTAATAAGTTTGTTTAATGAAAGATTAAGAATTGAAACTATTTGGTCTCTTGAAACGGACGAATAGCGAGAGGCCCGTCTTACTGTAGACAGATTTCGACAGTCTTAATGACTTAGAGGTAAACATAGAAGATCAATCTACGAGTTCGGTGGTGTGGTCCGACAAATATAAAAGTGGGTTTGCTTATAAGGAACCTCACAATTGATTACAGATCATCTTCTGTATAGGCGATATTAACGTAGTATGTTCTTTTTGTAATGCTTTAAAGAAAAGTAAGGAGTCGGCTTTCGTTTGAAGATATACCAGAACCTTTGAAATCACTACTTTTAGAGGAACATGTGCAATCTAAACAGTTCTTAGACAATATTCGCTCTTATAGTAGTGCGTTTTAAATGATCCTTTGGTGCTCAACAATTATCAGAGGATCCTTTCATGCTTACTTTTAAGATACAAGGTCAAGTTTATCATTTGATAGGATCCCTTTTGCCTGAAGGCCAACCTAAGTTTCTTCAAATATATTTTGTATTCGACTACAACGAATAGTCGAATACAAGAAATCAATATTTCTCGAATTTAAAATATTACAATTTTTCCTACAGTAGGGCGACGAATGTATTTTCGCATAGTAACGGAGGGGAACTCACGGGGGGTCGAGTGACGCGGGCCACGTACCACAAACATGCTTAGTTTGTTGTACCGAGCGCGAAAGAAAGTCATCATGTTTTTAGTAAAATTACTATGTAAACTATAACGTAATTTAATACTGAGGTACATATTATATAATGATGCGCTCAAACTGTTAATCTACATTTAATTTAGATTATTATATGAATTACTAAGTAATGTAGAATTTAAATCAAATTCACTCATGTTTTCCTCAGATTTTCGATGTCCTCCGATTTTAAGATTTTCTTATCAGAGTATTCAATTTTAATGTAGTTAATTTTTATAAGAGACAATTAAGAACATTCAAAAATAAAGTGTCACGTATTTTTTTTAAACGACGAATGACGAAAAACGACGTAATCGCGGACGAAGTCGCGGGCAACAGCTAGTCTATACTAATATTATAAAGCTGAAGAGTTTGTTTGTTTGAACGCGCTAATCTCAGGAACTACTGGTCTGATTTGAAAAATTCTTTCAGCGTTAGATAGCCCATTTATCGAGGAAGGTTATAGGCTATATATCATCACGCTAAGACCAATAGGAGCGGAGCAATGCGGGTAAAACCGCGGGGCACAGCTAGTAATGAATAAACAGCATTTGAAATATGTCTGGGTATGATAAAATAAATATTGGAAAATGTCACATTTTAAACCAATTTTAATTGAAATGTGAATAATAAGGAAAAGATCAAACGGTTTGTCGAAAGTAGAAACAACCGGGATATTAATTTTGGCATAGAGACATAAATTCAGGGATCACGTAGGTACATATTATCCGAAAGTAAAGTAACTGTTGTAATCGTTCCAGTTATTCCTGAGATCGGCGCGTTCAAACAAACAGACAGTTTTATATTATTCGAATATAATTATAAAGAGCAAAGATTAGATATAACTTGACGTCACATTTAAAACTCAATTCTTACTTCAAGAAAATTACTGAAATCTTCAAAACTAACAGCAACAACATACCGTTTACATCAGTACTAATTTATTACCTATTACTTTGGGTAAATATCGTTAAAGACCCTTTATCGCCTTTCCCAGTTATGCTATTCAATACAGGACCGTTACGCACATCATTTGTCACTAAGACAGCTTCTATACCGATTTATTTCACATCAACAGCTTTCTAACCAAATCATTATAGTCTAGGAGCCGGTGCATTGTTCTTGATGACGTTTGCTATGTGAATATAATACGAGTCATTGGGATTAAGCACCTTGTTATATAATGAATTGCAAATTGGTACTGCTACTGTGCTATTATGCGATGTGTAGGTATGTATAATTCGATGTGTGATGCTAAATTTGATTTATAAATGATTTGCGTTAAATTTAATATAAAGTTCGTTGGGAAATTTAGGTAATTATTTTTCTTATCCTTCTCTGTATTCAAAGCTCAGCCCTATTTTTATATGCCTTAAAGTAGAAACATACACATTGATCTAACGTAGGCCATTAATTAAGAAATTTATTCAATAAATAAGTACTCTGAATGAATCGTCTTGACATTTACTTCACAAACTACAAAGATAATATATAAAAAAATTCAAATTTGTGCACCCTTGTTGAATTGTGCAATCGTAAACATTGTAACGTTAAATTTAACTAACAGTAAATATAATTCACATAGACGACATCAATATAATTGTATGTACACCAGCTCTCAGTCTAAACAAATTGTAAGTCAAGTGATGGATTGTAGGTCGAAACGCTTTGAACTGAATCCGGTCAATGTCCATTGTATTTATGTGCGTTACAAAATACACAGTGACTAGGAAAACTAGTGACATATATAAATAACCCGGTGGCTCAGTGGTTGCTGTTGCGACAGGTTTGATTCCTTGGTGTCAATATTTTTAAGAATATTTTTTATAGGGCATGAGTACATATACATTAATGAAGATTGTTTTTGCAATTTAAAAATGTAGGTATGTTACTTATATTATAAAGATAATCCGTATTATAAGTAGTATTACTTCCCTAGTATTTCATAGTGCAAAGTTACATGGAGTTCTATCAAAAGTCTAAGAAAAGGACTTGTAAATAAATCCCTCGTTCTTCATCTTAAGAAACTTTTTCCCAGAGGATCACACACAGATTTTGCATAAAAGGTTCGGGGAGAACATCTAATGAATATATGCAGTTTTGCCGCTAGTAGGCAGTTCGTATGTTTTTATTTTTTAATATAAATTTGCATTATGCAACTTATTATTTTGTAGGATATAAAAAAATAAAATCAACATGCTATTAATAATTGTCCTAAATGAAAAATATTCTCATACCGTCAATCAAAAATTTAATATTTCATTCTGTCGATTCTTCACGGTTATACTACTGAACCGATTTAAATTAAATTTGGTACAAAAATAGTTTGAGACCTGAAAAAAGACAAAATATAATATTTTTCAACTTGGGAATGCTATGCTATGGGAATGGGAAAAGGAATATGCATTTTAGTTTAATTACTTGGGCGAAGCCGCGAGCAGGAAGTTAGTCTTACACTCCAGTCTCCGTCTGATTAATCCAGCATTTAATATTATGTATATTGTATACTAGCTGCTCCGCGCGGTTTCACCCCCGTGGCTCCACCCCTGTTGGTCGTAGCGTGATGATATAATATAGTCTATAACCTTCCTCGATAAATGGGCTATCTAACACTGAAAGAATTTTTCAAATCGGACCAGTAGTTCCCGAGATTAGCGCGTTCAAACAAACAAACAAACAAACTCTTCAGCTTTATAATATTAGTATAGATTACCTGCTTAAAATAGCGTCTACAAGCAATCTTTGATTTAAAAATCGCGTGGGCTCGCCTCGTAATGATCTAATCCATCCTTATTGTCTAGATATGTAATACTAGCTGCTCCGCGCGGTTTCACCCCCGTGGCCCCAGTCCTGTTGGTCGTAGCGTGATGATATATAGCCTAAAGCCTTCCTCGATAAATGAGCTATATAACACCGAAAGATTTTTTCAAATCGGACCAGTAGTACCCGAGATTGTATTAACGATCGCGATGTACAAGGGTCAGTGTAAACAATTGAGATTCTGTCTCTAGTTACGGTCAGTAAAAAAGAATACTATTATTTTTCTACAATATATTTTACTGCATCGTTTTCTTGCTTTTTATAAACGTACTAGCTTTCCGCCTGCGGCTTCGCCCGCGTTTTCAAAGAAAAACCCGCATAGTTCCCGTTCCCGTGGGATTTCCGGGATAAAACCTAGCCTATGTTACCCGTGGATAATGTAGCTTTCGAATGGTGAAAGAATTTTTAAAATCGGTCTAGTAGTTTATGAGCCTATTCATTACAATCAAACAAACAAACAAACAAACAAACAAAGTTTTCCTCTTTATAATATTAGTGTAGATTATTGCACATTACAATAGCTGCTATATATTCAATAAAGTTATTTTCATTAAAAAAATATATATTTATGATCTATACAAAAATATAAAAAGCAACTAAAAATTTTAGTAAATGTTTTTTTTGTATATTTATATTTATGAAGTTTTTAACACGCTTCTATTGCTTATACAGAATTTATTATTTTATTTTAATTTATTACAAAATTCATACAAGCCCCTGTGTATTGAAATAGACGTCGCTATTTTACCTTGACCAAATAATGTGTGAGTATTTTCGTTCTATAATAATTTATTTTCAATCCTCGTATTATTTGAAGTATCTATTTTAATACAAAGTTGAGGTATTCATTCTGTTTGTATGAAATAATAACTGTAAACTATTTAATTTACTAAGGGCCGATTTTTCAATGCTTGGATAAAACTTATTCGTCGAATAATGTATAAAACTACCATTTTAAAAATGTATTCTAATTGCCCGTATTTGACAGTATACGTAACATTTTAATATTATCGTGTAATACTTTATTGGTCGGATAAGTTTTATACAAGCATTGAAAAATCGGCCCTTACTATATTAATTGAAATAGCAAATAATGTATTTTGATTCAAAAGCGCTTCTGAAAGAAAAGTATTTATTTCAGAAGTGGTTTTGAATGAATAAATGTTTGAGCTAATTCTGTGCCTCCAGTGAATAAGGGAGTAAGACGAGTTATTCCCTTTGGTTTTTATTGCACCATTGGATTCAGCTCGTCAAAATACACAACATATCAAAAGGTCATATCTCTAGCTGCGTCCTAACCCATTTTTTCGAATGACCCAAACGGTATAAGTAGGGTGTGATTAACGGTTTAAGTTACCTTATCCATCATTTTAGGCAATCGCAAAGGAACTATTCGTCTCGAGTCAAAAGTACCCACGAACACAAAGACGTATGTGTAGTTATACTTTTTGAATAAAGACTTAATTCATTTTGTTCCATCAGTCCTAACACTATTTTAGTATAAACGCATTTGTGTCATTTTTCTAACATGAGCATAAAGGAACAACTCTTTTAGTGTCATTGGTTCAAGTGACGACATGAGACAGTTTGGCATTAATGCCGTGTTGCTATTGGTCTATTAATTGAATACTGCACGGAAACAACACACTATTCCTTATTATTTTTAAATCGTTTTTTCAATAAATCTGCAACAACAAATCTTTATATTTTTTAAAAAAGGTAACTTTTTTTTTAACTTCGGATACTAATATATTTCTATGGAAATTAACTATTTTTTTGCAATAGATATTAAAAATACAGTTAACACATTAAGTGCATTTAATGATATTATACGCTTTGTTTATATAAATACAGAACGATAATTGAATCATCTAAAAAAAGCCAACAAAAATGTTAAACTTATATTTTCTTCTTATAATTGGGTAAGTTTTTAAAAAATAACTCGTTTTTAATCTTTTTTTAAAAAAAATTATCTAACTACAATAATCAAGACAATAATACTATAGTCTATAATAGTCGCATAAAAAAATTTGGTAATTTGCCTTTTTTATAGGAAAAAATCCGCAATATCGATACTTCTTTGGTCCTGCATTTTCGTAAACATTTTCTGGTACCACATATTTTGAAAAAATTGGGCTATTGTCACGTAGAGTCTCTTCAAAGTGCGTGCCACAAGTCGTATTTGCATCCAAGGCACCTTCAAATCTGTGCTTAATTTTTTTCATAAAATCTTTGCGGCTCATTGTATTTTCTTTATTTATCTACATTATTTTGATATTATATGATATAGAAATTGTTAAATTTCTATATCATGCCGTAAAATATCGCCACTGACCACCTATAACTTTTCCTGTATTAACTGAACATACAGGAATATGGTTTTCGGGCTTCTCTTATCTCTTTATAGTGCTTGTATCCTCAATGTATACCACCATGACATTGTGGAGTTGCCACTTTTATTATCTATATTTTATTATCTGTGGCGTTCCGAAACGGAACGCACTTGATCGAATTTTAAATTGATTCGACGATAAATTTTCACTAGGACAATAGTTAATACGCAAAACGCAATACGCAGTTGATACGTATTTAATACCAATACTCAATGATTGTCTCCTGCTAACCTGTACAGACTAGACTCATTGTGTTGACTGGTGAAACATTGTATAGCACTGTATTATTGAAAGATCGATTAAAGGTTTATTTTACAATCTACGACTTTCAATGTACATGGCCGTAACAAAACCCCATAACATATTCGGTTTTACTCCGGATAACATCTTCAGCCACCCAATCCCCTTGCTTGAAGTCCAAATCCAGCGGAGGACAATAATCGTCATTTACTAAAATTGAAGGTTTTTCGTCCTAGTATAAAATTTGTCTGGATCCCATTTTATACTCAATCTATAGTATAGATATCATGTGAAACGTGACTTGGAAAAAAATTATTCAAATAAATCACAAAATAAAAATTTGAAACAATCTTAAAAGTTACGAAAAGCCCAATTATACATCAAAATGACGCACAACATCCTCTTTACAACCAAATGGCGGAATTTACCTGGATGAGCCAACTAATCATGTACTGCTAGGTCTCGACGGCTAATAAGTTGGTTCTGGATTTTGCAGCGATTCGATGGTAAATATAGAAGAGTTCATACGTCAAATTTACGTAGATTGGACTTCTAGGGTTAAATGCATAAATACCTAAATGTTGTTTTGTTTTTATTATCTAATAACGATAAAAAACCCGTTGATTTCATTCGTTTTTCAAGCTACGTGCATAGTTTTTCCACTAAAATGCCTCAATTGAGTCATAAAGTACACAAATTTCAAGCATAATAAGTCACATCATTTCTATAAAACCAAAACTGGCAATAATATAAGTCGTGTTGTGCGATTATGAACATAGTGCATAAGGGCATAAGTCGTTATATTGCAAAGAGTAAAAAAAAAAAATTATGTGAATACATTGAGTTATTCCATGAAGTACTCGTTCATAAGGCCACAACTACAAAAAAACACGAAAAAAGTATATTTATGGGGTTGTGACAATATGTGTTCATATGTAAAAATATAGTCTAACATCATATCTTACACATACAAGCTTAAAATTTTGAATTAATAAAGATTTAGTATTGATATATAGTTTTTTGTCTCTCCTGAAAAGTGCTGTTTTTGAGTTATTCCCTTATTCACTGGAGGCACAGCTATATCCGACGACATAAATTGAGCCCTGTACCCTGTATACGGAATAAAATTGGGCTAGTGATTATAATATGTGAGATCGGAGTTAAATCTACTACTAATATACCGATTGTAATATCAACACAAAAATAATAATAATTAGCGATTTAAATATCAACATATTATTTACGAGAACTCTTACAATAAATAGAAGACAGCTCTTTTGAATAGATTTATTTAGAACTAGCGTTCCGCCCCGGCTTCGCCCGTGGTACATATTTACGTTTTCTCTACATAAGAACCATCCTCGTACTTCAAGGAATATAATAAAAAAAGAATTATCAAATCGGTTCAGCCGTTCTCGAGTTATGCGCTTACCAACACATTTTGCGATTCATTTTTATATATAAGAAGATTGCAAATTTAGTTATATGCTATTAACCCCACTGAAAAGATACGGGTTCGAATCCCACCTCGTGATCGAAATTTTTCTTTACAAATTCATATAATACTAGCGGTCCGCCCCGGCTTCGCCCGTGGTACATATTTACGTTTTCTCTACATAAAAACCATCCTCGTACTTCAAGGGATATAATAAAAAAAGAATTATCGAAATCGGTTCAGCCGTTCTCGAGTTATGCGCTTACCAACACATTTTGCGATTCATTTTTATATATAAGATTATGTTATCTCTGTTTAATGCATATTTTCATAATTATGAATTCACTTTTTATTTTTTAAACTTTTTATTTAATTATGATATAATAATATAATGAAATAATATTTACATTTCAATAAAATAAATGCTACGCCATGATCTACGAAGCTACACGTGGTCACCTTGAACATACCATACTAGTTGCAATACATAATATTATTAAAAAGTTACTTTTTATAGAAAAGACGTGTAAAATACAGTTATTATATACAATCCTATTAAAATATATTCTATGCATTGGATTGAACAACTTCTAATACGAGTAAATACATCTTAACTTGTCTGAGTGCAGTTTTATGCTTAGCCATCTTCTGATAATCCCAACAACAAACATCAAATAAATAATAATAATATGTAAATAATAAAAATCTTTATTTTGTCAAAAGATAGATAATATAGACCGGGAGATACTGACACAAAGTTTCGAGTCATTTGTTGTCACACCGGAAAAGTATGGCATGACACTACCGCCTACTTCTTTTTTATGGGCTATCGGTAAATTCTAAAATTTTTGTGTTACAAATCGTTTGACTTTCGCTATTTTTCCGACGAGTTCGACTAACGCCCACGCGACTAAGCCGCCGGTACCAGCGTTCACACCATCGTTTTTCTTTTTGTCATTGCGTACTAAGAACCCTGTAGAACCGCCATCCTGTTACAAATGACTCGAAATTTTGTGTCAGTATCTCCTGGTCTAATAATTATGAACCTTGTCTCTTATACTAGAGCAATCTTAAGAGCCATCGTTCCTCCTTATTAATAAATACATTTTAATGTGCCAGCAAAACAAAAATTACATTAAGCGCTAATAAATGACAAAAATATAAATTAATGAATTACCATGATCCCTGTTATACCATGAATATTGTATTGAATAGATTTTATGGCAATATACGAGTTCTTCAAACCTTCACAAAGTATGTTATTAAATGCCCTACACGACAAAATATTTGACATTGTTTTTGTATAATAAAAGTGATCATGTGTATTCGAACCTACATCCTTCGCCTAACCATAACTACAATAACCTTTGCACCTATATATAGAGTACCTACAAACGTAATACGTAAAACTTCAACTAGATAAATGTACAAAATTTCAGTCTATGCAGTGAATCTGTACCTAAGGATTTGACGCATTGCAGCAAGCTATCGCTTTCTAAGTGAATTCTATCGAGCTGAGACCTTGACCCCTAAACGCCTCCACTTAGTTAATTTCTTGTAAAAATAGAGCTTTTATAATTAACTCAACGGTGTATGTACATGGTGTTTAGTAGTGGTTTCCACGTAAATAGCATGAGTATGATTTGGTCGTTTTATTTTTTTACTTGTGTGTAGAAACAAGGTATTTATTACTTACTGCGAACTGTAGTGTGTACCTAACTTTTTCTTATTCTGTTATATGTAATAAATAAAAATAAAAATTGAATTTTAATTTATATAGAAAACCTTAATGGATTTTTGCATTCATTGGAAATTGGTAAAAGGTTTTCCAATTAATGTGAAATGCTCACCTTAAAAATTTCAACCATAATGGCTTGAAACGATGAAAAGTAGGAAAACTCTATAAAATTGTTCTTTACAAATTTAATAAAATTAACAGTATTACTTAACTGTATTAAAACTAGTATTTAAAATTTTTAATTCTTTTTAATAAATTTTATTTGTTTGCAACCTATAGAATATGAAGTTATTTTTTTATCTCAATATTTATAAACACAACAAAGATTGAAATCAGATATTTATTAAACTGTGTATGTAATTAAGATAAATAATTGAGTAAAAAATTACCCTGACCTTTCATTATATCTAGCTAAGCAAACGTAAAATGAAGCTTCATTTATTTACTCTTTATTTCAACTAGGAAGGAGTGGTGGCTCAGTGGTGAGGACCTCGGACTTCAAATAAATAAGTCGGGTGTTCGAGACCAGACAAGCGTGCAGGAAATAAATTTAATTTTCAATTGAAAATTTAATTTATGCACAGATAAAATTATCTGTGCATGTTTGTAACATTACCACTGCTAAACGGCGAAGGAAAACATCGTGAAGAAACCGAAATAATATTATCAGTGGTAAAAAATGAAAATAAAAGATTTTTAATAATTAATAAAAAATATCCTGTCCAGGATTTTCCCAGTCAACCCATTTTTAATACATTTTTTAATACACTAAATTTATTATAAAATTGGTCTCATTCTATTATCACGCCGTTGCATTTCGACTTATATTCGGATCTTAGACCACAGAGATTTAAAAAGTTCGACGACATGTGACATCCTAGCAACCCGCACTTGGTCAGCGTGGTGGATAACAGCCTGATCCCGAGCAAAGTATTGGGAACATAAGGGGCTGATGATGATGATGATGAAGACAACTAAACGGTCATAAGTACTAACACTATCCCTATATTTTGATGTCTGTTAAAATTTTCGATTTATAAATTAATCTTCTTATATATAAAAATGAATCGCAAAATGTGTTGGTAAGCGCATAACTCGAGAACGGCTGAACCGATTTTGATAATTCTTTTTTTATTATATTCCTTGAAGTACGAGGATGTTTCTTATGTAGAGAAAACGAAAATATTATGTACCACGGGCGAAGCCGGGGCGGACCGCTAGTCTTATATATAAAAATGAATCGCACAAGTCAATAACTGCGTTAAAAACAACCGACTTCAAACTTGCACTTGCAACATTTACAAATACAGACAAAAATGCTCATAAAATAAAAACTACTGGGCCTATCCGAATAAAATTTTTATGGGACCAATTCGACACCATCCCGCATCGAACAAAAAAAGAATCACGTAAATCGGTTCAGAAACCACGGAGTAATCGGTGTACATACATAAAAAAAAAAAAAAAACATACCGGCCGAATTGATAACCTCCTCCTTTTTTTGAAGTCGGTTAAAAATGTGTTGGTAAGCGCATAACTCGAGAACGGGTGGACCGATTTCGATAATTCTTTTTTTATTATATTCCTTGAAGTACCAGGATGGTTCTTATGTAGAGAAAACATAAATATGTACCACGGGCAAAGCCGGGGCGGACCGCTAGTAACGAATACAAATGCCGATGAAAATTTCCACTATTTATTTAAACGCTATTATAATAAATGGACTAGGAGTTTACTTTTACCCACACTATAGTAAATTTATAAAAGGTAACATATTTTTACTGGATAAGAATCTAATCTAATCTTGTTATCTATTAAAAATGCGACATGGGAAGCCTAGACTGAAAAAAGTGCATGCAATATTTTTCTATCTCTTTATTTTGTATGTATGTTTAAATTTGTATGCATGTAAACAAAATACATGTAGTGAATCAAGAAAATATGACTTCAGCGACTCGAAGTCCTAAATTCGCACCTTTGAATACAAAACGTAGTTATGAGTAACCACCACTTCTAAAAACAGTCTACACTCTACAGAGAAGAGCTGGCAAGAAACTCTTGTAATTTCTATTTTCAAAGGACAATTATTAAAAAAAATCTCACATACAGTGAAGATTTCAATAAACAGCATCTAAGGTCAATGAACTGTTTCAAAATAACTATTATATACAGAAGCTACAACATTATTCCAATAATATTTATTTCTTTATGTTTCAGATTTTGGTCGCGTGTAAAAAGTTCCTTGACCTCTGCCTTGCGTAATTTATCTAAAGATCAAAAACCATTTTGCTAAAGTTAGAACGGTTATGAGAGCTTTCCTTGTAATAAAATATGATAGAGGTTATGAAGATTTCTTTCGGCTTACGATTATAATATTATGTTAACCTAACGAACAAAACTACCGATTTATGGATATTTTTAAATAAAAATATATAACTGTAGTATGTACCTATATTGTTCTTATCATCACGGCAAAACAACTTATATTGAGTAAAATATGATCTTTCAGTGTTTACCTTATGAAGGCCACAAATATGCAATTATAAAAATTACAAAATCAGACTAAAATGAACAACCAAAATTCGTATTCATCACCCGACTTAAAAATACAAAAATTATAATTATATATTTTTCGCCCATTGAAATAATTCCTCCTAAATATTCAAAAGTGCTTCATTATTCTCAATAATTTTATTGTTAAGTATGACTCATGTAACGCGGAAGTACATGTCTACGGAGGGTTGAAAATTTGGGGTTCTACAGGGGCTTTGAGTGACGTATCACTTGGAACTTTCATATAAATATACTAGCGGGCCGCCCCGGCTTCGCCCGTGGTACCTACATGTTTAAACTATCCTATCTCTCAAGTTGGATCGAACTGCACATGGTGTGCGAATTTTATTATAATCGGTTAAGTGGCTTAGGAGTCCATTGAGGACAAACATTGTGACACGAGATTTATATATATTAAGATTATCAACATCGTTAGCAATCAAGCAGAAAAGTATGCATAATCTAAAGTATGGGTAGAAATTAGAATACTGCACATATTATATTTATCTATTGAAATAAAAGCCTCTTTTAATAGTATTTGTATGACAACGAAAAGGCTTGAACGATTTCTAAGAATAATATTTTTGTTCAGCAGTTCTAAATTATTATAGGTAAACTATTTTCAACACCCCTTAGGGCTGATTTTTCAATCCTTGGTTAAAACTTATTCGTCGAATAATGTATAGTACTACTATTCTAAAAAAATATTCTAATTGCCCGTATTTGACAGTTTACGTGACATTTTAATATTATCATGTAATAATTTATTGGACGGATAAGTTTTATCCAAGCATTGAAAAATCGGCCCTTAGTGATAAGAATATACTAGCAGAACGTGTGCCAAGCCAGCTAATATTTTTAGGCGTTATTACGATGTAATAAATATTGAAAAGATTTAATAATAATAATTAACTCCATATCCTTCTTTAACGTAGAGATACATTAAGATGATCTATTATTTGCATATTTTAGTCAGTAATACAAAATATTAATAAAAAATGTTTATTCCATAGGGAATAGCAGAATCAGAATAAGAATATCCCTAACTTACCCTAAAATATTATTTAGAGATTGCACATCAAAAGCAAATGTTTTATGTTGAAACCCTTGAGATAATAATTAAGGCTTGATATTTGAAAATAAGTAGAGCTTTTTATTTAATGTAAAGAGCTAATATTCTTTGGTGCTAAGATTTACCTTAAATTATAAATAATTTGTCAAATAAAAAGTTATAAAATAGAAAAAGCTTTTTATTTTGTTTTATTTAACGTCTCATATTATACGATTCGAGTTTTACAATATTATGATTAATAACTTGCGTAGTAGATTCTAATCAATATAATTTACATTATTCAAAAGTAAACATGAATATTTCGTTAATTTTAGTGTATACAAAAAACACTCAAATTAACATTAAAACATTAATAAATAATATTAAAATGAATATTAAGAATTATTAGAGGGACTTAATTTTTCAAACATGCTTATATTTATTTACATATTTTAGAAATTTCACCGTTTTATCCAGAATTGAAGTGTTGGTAAGCTCATAACTCGAGAACGGCTGATCCGATTTCGATAATTCTTTTTTTATTATATTCCTTGAAGTACGAGGATGGTTTATATGTAGAGAAAACGTAAATATTATGTACCACGGGCGAAGCCGGGGCGGACCGCTAGTGATCAATAATTTTAAATTTTGAGAAGAGAGTTAGCGATGAAACCTAGTCCATATTACGTAAACTGAATAGAAACAAATACAAAATTTACATTACAAATGTCTCATTCTTATTTATTTCTATTACTAATTAATGTTTATGTATGTCAAGACTTAAATAATTGGGATAATAGCCTCCTAACCTAAATTTAATTACGCAATGAAAACTATTCAGTCTGTTTATTTGCCTTAGGGCCGATTTTTCAATGCTTGGATAAAACTTATCCGTCCAATAAAGTATTCCACGATAATATTAAAATGTCACGTAAAGTGTCAAATACGGGCAATTAGAATACGTTTTTAAAATGGTAGTTTTATACATTATTCGATGAATAAGTTTTATCCAAGCATTGAAAAATCGGCCCTTAGTTTAAAATAATAATCTTCATATGAATAAATAGTTATTGGTAAAAAATGAATGGTTTTTGTCATTGTTTTGTATTTTGTAGTGTTTTCAGTTATTATGTAATTCATCTATAACTTGATTTAGTTCAACGATGTCTCAAAGTAAATGTTATTATTCTAAATGTATTATTAATTAGAGAATATATTACATTAGCCAAGTAAAAAAAGTAAAGGATAAATTATGACATAATCTCTTGTATGAAAAACCGCACGCAAAAATTTAAATATGATAAAAGTATATTTAAAAAATAGGGCTTAAAAGACATTTTCCATAACATTAATAAAAACTACAAATACTTACGTATTTTCTTATATTTTGACAATACAAAAAGCGCCGCACGAAAGATACGGTTTTCCAAAAAGGAAGCGGTTTCCACCAAAATTAGACCTCGATATACACACTTATATACACAAATATTTCGGCAAATATATATACTATAATATCAAAACACTTACCGTTAAATAATATCCTTTTATGACCGTACACTTTGAAGTTATCGTGAGCACTGCGCCAGTATCGACCGGTCGGCCGATAAAATACGACTGCACGCGACGCTCCTAGCATCACTCCCGTCACAGATCTTATAATAAAATTATAGAAAGGGTCCTAGAAATGTTTCTAAGACCTTAGTACTTAAAATTATTGAGAGTAGGCCAGTGGGCTAGTTATATATCTATATAATATCTTCTCTATATCTTCTATAGAATAAAAATGAATCGCTATAAGTGTTGATAAGCGCATAACTCGATAACGGCTGAACCGATTTCGTTAATTCTTTTTTTATAATATTCCTTAAAGTACCAGGATGGTTCTTATGGAACATAAGCATGTACCCCAGGCGAAGCTTGGGCGGACCGCTAGTATATCATATATATAAAATGAATACAAATGGCTAGAAAGATTATCTTGAAATTTTGTGTACTTATTTGGTAGATTTGAGAATCAGCAACATCTATTTTTCATACCCCTAAGTGATAAAAAGGGCCCAACAACGTTTACCAGGACAGCCACTCTATATATTGTTAATAATTATCTAATAGTCAAACGCTAAGCGTGAATATCAATGGCTTTTTAAACATTTTTATTAAGGGAAGGTTCGTATGGAGAGAAAATACGGGACAATAGGGCAGATCAACGTCTGCTGGGGCAGTATTCGATTATATTTTGACGATTCCATTCTTAGTCGATTTCGTATTGCGAAGACAAATTGAATCCAAATTTATTATTCAATCACTTATTCATTCAATTAGGCTATTACTTTCTGTGTTCTTAAGGAGCACTTTTCAGATGAATATTATATAACTTTTCGGTATTTCAGTTGCTACAGATAAAAGACTGCAATATTTTTTTTATCTTTAAAACCTGTTATTGGTTTTTAATGAAGAATAATTATCAGTATAAAATATTGTACGTACGTAATATTGTAACAACAATACAAAAAAAAACGGGAAAGCAGGCGTTCGATTTTATTATAAAGCTGAAGAGTTTGTTTGTTTGAACGCGCTAATCTCAGGAACTACTGGTCCGATTGAAATTCTTTCGGTGTTAGAGAGTCCATTTATCGAGGTAGGCTATATATTATTATCACCCTAAGACCAACAGGAGCGGGTGAAACCGCGGGGAACAGCTAGTAAATTATACAAATTTTTCATCAATATTATCAAATAAATATTTACGAAAGATTCAGCTAATATAAAAATAACAAATATTATTTTACTAGAGGTCCGCCCCGGCTTCGCCCGTGGTACATAAATATTATGTACCACGGGCGAAGCGAAATCGCAATAAAAGGTAGCCTATGTCCTTTCTCAGGTATCAAAATATCTCCATACCAAATTTCATGAAAATTGGTTCAGTAGTTTAGGCGTGATTGAGTAACAGACAGAGTTACTTTCGCATTTATAATATTAGTATAGATTACTGAATCATATTCGGTGAAATTAATATAAAGTGAATATTTGTACTTACAATCCCTAAATGGCTCAATACAAAGCCACATAATGTTCCCTGTCTTAATTTTTTTTAATACTGATTCAACACATAATAATATAGAGTTGAGATAAGCAGCTAGTTATTAATCTTAATACTATTATAAAGGCGAAACTTTGTATGGATGTATGGATGTATGGATGTTTGTTACTCTTACACGTAAAAACTACTGAACCGATTACAATGAAATTTAGCACACATATAGAGGGTAACTTGGATTAACACATAGGATAAGTTTTATCCCGGAAATCCCACGGGAACGGGAACTATGCGGGTTTTCCTTTGAAAACGCGGGCGAAGCCGCGGGCGGAAATCTAGTTAATACATAAAACACCTCATATGGGTATAACCTTAATTTATACTGCAAATATTGTTAGTGATACGTGTATTGACTTATATTATTGTCCGTAAGGTTAATAGTTCTTGAACTATGAATTTATTTTAAAGTGCCTTCAACACTTATTTTTAAAATGGATCGAACAGTGCACCACTTTTTCTCTGCAGCTCCACATCACCATTGCTAGAATTTGCAAAGAAAAACATTGTGTAAACCGGTCTATCAAAAGTCAAATTTCAACGACAGGAGATAGTTGCCAAGAAAATTATTGATTAGATCTTCATTAATATAAATTTTCTCCAAAGTGAAGAAAACTTGGCGTGAGATAACGACGAGAACAATAATCATAAAGAAGACTTCTGTAAATAATTAAAAATTCAAAGTTTTTTTCCCCTTTTTACCACTTTACTAAAATAAGAAATTAATTTAGAAATTAAAGACTTTTTAACGGATTTACAAATAGCAATTTTTGAATGACCGTCAAGACGTATAACATCTCAGTCTCCCCGTGACCACGCTCGCTGTAAAGTGTTCGAAACGTCGGGAAAATAATATAATAAATAAATCGCGTTTAAAATCCGTTAAAAAGTCTTTTATTTCTAAATGTATAATACTCGCGTAAAATCAAACACTAGAAAATACTAATAAACTAATGTTAACTTTTTCGACCAATTTTACACTTGATTCAGAACATTGTAAAATTCTATTAAGGGCTTCATTTTGTCGACGTTCGTTTGTACGTTATTTTAAAATATTATTAATTATTCGTAAATAATGGACACGTAATTAATTAAGCATTCGTGGTACGACATTGTCTGTAATCATTAGTTTGTTTTGAAATGCTCTACTACGTTAATTTAGGTATATGTACCTATATGTTAACTATAATTAATAGTATAAAAGAAAGTTGCTTTCTCGGTCCCTATCCCTATGTATGCTTAAATCTTTAAAACTATGCAACGGATGTTAATGCGGTTTTTATAATAGAGTGATTTTCGAGGAATGATTTAGTATATAATTATTTATTGGGCTTAGACAAATCGGGCGAAGCCGCGTGCGAGTCGCTAGTTAGCTATAAATCTGTGTGTCTGAAGTTTGTTTATCCATGAAAAGCCATTTAGAGGATTATGGTCAAGTGAGTCGATTTTGTACTAAAATATGCTGTTTAAAAGTCTAGAATATTATTTAGTACTAGCGGTCCGCCCCGGCTTCGCCCGTGGTACATATTTACGTTTTCTCTACATAAAAACCATCCTCGTACTTCAAGGAATATAATAAAAAAAGAATTATCGAAATCGGTTCAGCCGTTGTCGAGTTATGCGCTTACCAACACATTTTGCGATTCATTTTTATATATAAGAAGACTAGCTGGTGCGTTGTGCGCGGGCTGCAAGCAGCCCGCGAGCCCCTTTTGCCCCTGGGTTGAAGCAATAGGGCAGTCATTAGAAAATGTGTTAGAATTCCAAGTCCATTTATAATTTTCTGCTAACTGCGATTCCACAGTCAATCGGAAGTGCTTATAAATTCCCAATTCATAAATTTTCTATTCTGGAATGGTGTCGACCTTCGAGGGTGCGTGGTGCGCGGGCTGCAAGCAGCCCGCGAGCCTCTTTTGCCTCTGGGTTGAAGCAATAGGGCAGTCATTTGAAAATGCATTCGAATTTTCTGTCCATTTGTTACATCTGCTAACAGCGAATCTACAGTCAGCCGGTAATGCTTATAAATTCCCCATTCAAGTATTTTCCACTCCGGGAGGCTGTCCACCTTAGAGGGAGCGTGGTGCGGAAGCATCCCAGGGCAGAAATCTTCAGTCATTTGAAAATGCATTAAAATTCCCCGTCAATTTGTTATTATCTGCTAACAGCGATTCCACAGTCAATCGGAAGTGCTTATAAATTTCCCATTCAAATATTTTCTATTCCGGGGGGGGCTGTCTACCTTCGAGGGTGCGTGGTGCGCGAGCTGCAAGCAGCTCGCGGCTCATCCCAGGGCAGAAATCTTCAGTCATTTGAAAATGCATTTGAATTTCCTGTCCATTTGTTACATCTGCTAACAGCGATTCTACAGTCAGTCGAAACTGTTTATAAATTACTTATTCAAATATTGGTTAAATTCTTGAAACGTGATCCCCGAATTTCATCATTTTGAGGTGTCTAATCGATAGCGGGCAGTGACTTTTCATAATAAACTGTTAAAGAGTTTACTTAACACGCTCATCGCTTCGCTCCTCGCTACCTATTTGAATATTTACGCCGGCCGCTGACGTGACTTGCTCGCTTCGCTCGCTTGGCTAGTGCGGTAGTTCAAAAGTAACCTAACTCGCTCGTCGCTTCGCTCCTCGCTACTTCTTTGA
>CAJQZN010042187.1:0-30503 GCA_907164685.1 Colias eurytheme | reverse complement strand
TTGAGCGTCGCGTACATCGCTGACGGATCGTCGCACTGCACGTGTTGCTGTGTAGACGACGCTACCGTCTGCTCGGCTGCCTCCGGCTGCCCCGCGCCCGCTCTCAACATTCGGTCGGGTTGCGCGAGCGGAGGGTGAATCGGCACCTGGAATGCGATCTAATGTGTTAATTGTGGTGTTAAAGGTAATTGAGTATATAGCAATACTGTATTGTAAACATATACAGGGTGTCACACTATTGGTATACTAAGCGCGAAGGGACTTATAGGTTTGCATACACTGATCATGAAAAAAATACTTAACAACAAAATTACGTCAAAAATTTTTAGCAAAATTTTTCCTGAAAATCCATGTTTTCTTCTCTGGCTTCGCGCAGCCGGCATATAACGCTTCTCTAATGTGAGCATTTTGTCTATGAAAACATAATCTTAAACGATAGCCCACGTACTGGTGGCAAAGCTGGGCGGGTTGCGTGTTATGGGTATACACATAGAGTTTTAAGATTTCATCTATTTGAAAAAAAAATGCGTCTGGATTTTTTTAAGTATTTTTACGTACTCAGCGTATGCAAAACTATAACCTATTTTGAGCTTAGTATACCAACAGTGGGACACCCTGTATAAATGTAGAGTTCTCTTATGTTTATATTTACGCGTTTTATTATATATTATATTATACATTTTTTATGAAATGATATGTAGTTTACTGTATGTATATATAATATATATTTCATTAATTAATAAACATTGTTCCCACTATTCGAACATTTAACACGGACCAACGAGGAGACAATAAAATTATGTAATTAATAGTTGAATTTTGAATATATTAAATTCTAGAAACAAGAATATATAACTATAGAGAAGACCGTTTCTTTAGCTTTATTACAAACAACAATCATTCTAGAAAATTCCACGCAAAATATATCGATAATCTTCTTATATATAAAAATGAATCGCAAAATGTGTTGGTAAGCGCATAACTCGAGAACGGCTGAACCGATTTCGATAATTCTTTTTTTATTATATTCCTTGAAGTACGAGGATGGTTCTTATGTAGAGAAAACGTAAATATGTACCTCGGGCGAAGCCGGGGCGGACCGCTAGTGTACTATACAAACACCATGTTATCATTTGTTAATACTTTGTCATGTTAAAACTTCCTCGTAATAATAACATTAGGGGTTTCCTTCCGAAAATAAATACGTATCAAATTTCTGAGTCGCAGTAATGCATACTTCTATGTTTTCATTTTAACCAACTACATACTATAGTGAACATTTTATACTGTTTTAAAAATAATAATGAATTATTTATTTTCTAAACGTTTTGTAACGTTTTTACTAGGGATGTAACGATACCGATACCGATATATCGGCCGATATAATCGGCAAGCCGATATATCGGTATCGCCGATAATAAAACAACCGATACCGACATCAAACAATTCAAAAAACCGAACCCAATGAACGATGCGGGAGGCCGCCCGTGCGTGCGCACTTTGTTTTCTGAAAAATCTCTACCAATAGTAAACTTTTATTAGGTAATGATTGTATGTGTATTACTTAAAGTTTAACTGACTTTGTAAAATAATAATACTAAAATAAATGGTTTTGTTGTTTTTTGATTTGGCATTTTTATTTAAAAGAATACGATTAACAGTTGAGTGTCTGTTAAATGTTGGTAACTTTTTATGCATAATTCACTATTTATTTTTCTACCAAGCAATCGATATCGGTATCAGTATCGGTATCGGTATCGCCGATACATTACTACAAATATCGGTATCGGTATCGTATCGGCAAAATCATGTATCGTTACATCCCTAGTTTTTACATTACTTTTACTGTTATAAACGAGTAGCAGTAACTTTCGTTCCTCCCTAAATAACATCTATCTACATATCCAAACATATTAAAATCGGTACATCATTTTGTTATATCGTAACCAACAAATAAACAGGGTAATTACTTTCTTATTTTCAACATCAGTATTTACTATTTACGCAAAGAAAATGAGTTTAAAAATATAAAGATAACAACAAAACAATAAAATAAATTAAAAATCTTTAACAAAAACAAACATCTGCCTTCAACGATCGGCCAATCAGAATCGCGTATACAACAAGTACTTACGGCCATCGAACCCCCTATTGACGTGAAACATATGTTCCGATATACGGTCAGTAACCCTAACAACCGAAATTATATACGAATTTTATACAATGTGATTTTATTGTTTAAATGAGAAGAGATAAGGCTTTTCCCGCATTAAAATTTCGCACTTTCGCATGGAAATCCCGGGTTGAAGAAGTCGCCAATGATAGATCAAAGCTTGGAGAGTTTGTCTCAGATAAACAAATATTTTAAATTATTCGAGAAATTAATTTTTTTGAAATGAATTTTTTGATTAACATTTTTTGAAATGAATTTTTTGATTTTGTTTATTTATTGCAAATTGTCAAAATCTACTAGTCAAACTGTTATTGTATACAATTTAAAAATGAAAAATTAAATACATATTTACTGAATAACAGATTATATTTTTAATCCCGTACGACCCTAGCGAAGTCAGGGTGAGCGGTTAATGCCCTACCAACTACAATCTACATAAATTCATACAACAAATAAAGCCGGCTACTCACATACCTGCAGCAGGGGCAATATTGGTATTGCACCCTAATTGCCACCTTAATTGTGATGTGTATAGGCAAGCAGGGGCAATTTAGACAAGAGCTGAAATTGCTCCGACCGCCTTGCAACGGAGATTGTCTGTAGCCCGCTTTAATTGTATTGACGAACGCATGTCTACAACTCAATTCATATCATCCAAATATTCTACATCTTTCGTATGTACATTGTACATCACATAACAATTAGTTTCAACAGCACATATTTCGTAATCGCACATCGTTTGGCCGACAGAGGTCACCAGTGTTGTAACGTGAAGCAATCTATGCTCTTATCAGTGTATGAGATGAATATAATTGTTTTATAAGTCAGGGATGTGGATTTTAAAATATTTCTAAAAGATTTTCGATTTGCAGTTTTTCAACACGTTATTATTAGCTTCACCTGTAATCATAGATTCTAATATTATAAAGCTGAAGAGTTTGTTTGTTTGTTTGAACGCGCTAATCTCAGAAACTACAAGGAAGGAAGGCTATAGCCTATAGGCTATATATCATCTCGGTAAGACCAACAGAAGCGGAGCACAGCTAGTACATAATAAACTTCTTAAGTATTTAAGTCACAAATGAATTAACTATTTTTAAGTCTACAAATTTTCGTAACTCATACATTTATGTATGTCTATTGTGCTAGCGTTCTACATATTTAGTTTTTTGTTGCTCAATTATACGCAAATTATACTTGGATGAATGTTGATGGTGTTTTTGTAAGTTGGGAGTTATATAAATAGTAAATGTGATAAGTAACGCAGTCTATTAAATTATTAAAAATTGATCAGTGATAGATACAGTTATAAAAATCTAGACACTACAACAATATAGATTCATATACAGGGTGTCCCACTGTTGGTATACTAAGCTCAAAGAAGGTTATAGTTTTGCATACGCCGAGTACGTAAAAATTACTTATAAAATTCCAGACGCAGTTTTTTTTTCAAATGTTTGAATTCTTAAAACTCTATGTGTACACCCCTAACAAGCAACCCGCCCAGCTTTACTACCAGCACGTGACTTATCGTTTAAGATTATGTTTTCATAGACAAAATGCTCACATTAGCGAAGCGGTATATGCCGGCTGCGCGAAGCTAGAGAAGAAAACATGAATTTTAAGGAAAAATTTAGCAAAAAATTTTTGGGGTAATTTTGTTATTTAAGTAATTTATACCGATGCGATAGTGGGACACCCTGTAACTGTATCTTCTTATATATAAAAATGAATCGCAAAATGTGTTGGTAAGCGCATAACTCGAGAACCGCTGAACCGATTTCGATAATTCTTTTTTTATTATATTCCTTGAAGTACGAGGATGGTTTTTATGTAGAGAAAACGTAAATATGTACCACGGGCGAAGCCGGGGCGGACCGCTAGTACACATATAAATACATCTCAAGCACAGATTAAGTATTTATAGATATTGCTATAGATAAACATAGATACAGCAAAGAAAACTCACCAAAGTGCGTTGGCTGTAGCAAACAACGTCGCTCGTCTGGTCACTCGCCAGCTGTTGCCAGCCGTTGCCAGTTGTTGCTTGTTGTTGCCGGCTGTTGCCACTCGCCGATCCCCCCACGGCCCGTCCTCCCGTCGTATGCAGCGACCGGGCGCGGAGGCCCTAGTACCTGGCGAGAGAGCTCCCGTCAAACGGTGCGCGTGCGTCGCTCGCTTGCGTAGCGCGTGCACGGCGAGGGGGTTCACGGGAATTTTGGGGGTTCGTAGGAACTTACGGGTTCACAGGAACTTGGGGGTTCGTAGGAAGAGGAACTATCGATGCTTTGTCAGCAATGAGAGTAGATCTAGGATAAATGGAGATTCTTTGGTTTGAGATAAGGTAATATGGTAAGGTCGGGACGTCACAAAGGACAACAAGGTTACCGGGTGCAATGTCTTGTTGAAAGACGATTGCCCAGCCGCCTTAGCTCTCTTACGCCAGTAATGACAACCGTGGTTGAACACAGATTGCAGGGCGCAATGCTCACAAAAAATACAAATGCGAGCACACTTGTGTGTTTATAGAAACAAAAACGCCACGGTCTATCCCTTGACCCGCTTTAGTATACACCGGGTGTGAGACACCCTTAATACTATATTTTTTTATTGAACCGTCGAAGGTTCGTCGCTACTCGCGATTTGGGTCTCTTCAAAGGGATGCGCAACAAATGTATTGTAGCAGTAATCTAAATAAATTTACCTGTAAATAAAGTTATGTTAATATGCGAAAATTACGTGTGTGCATGCTTTTACAACAAAGTAGGCGCAACCAGTGTCATTTTGGTTAATGCTTTCTCTTTTACTCTTAGACATTTTGCCAAAAGATAGAAAGAAACGGAAATATTTTCGATCATCCGATGCAGCATTTAGAAAAATATTTTTTGGAAAAAAAAATGTATTTTAATTAATTAATCTTATCTCGTTTCGTAAATATTTGTTTGAACAGCTTTATTCCGCGTTAAAATTATCATCTTCAAACAACTAAATTGTACGTTCACATCATGTTATTTATTTAGCAAATCGACATAACAGTTAAGATAAATGTGGCCTGTTCATGATATCTATTGTCGTCTGTCGAGTCACAGAGTATATTATCAGCTCCACCCAAAACGGTTTTTGAAGTGAAACTTCTTTCAGCGCGTTAAAAACCATGACTAGGGAATCCAATCCCGCAAACGCGGGATCCCGCTAATGCGGGATCCCGCACCTTTTTTGCGGGGTCAAAAATGCGGGATTACTCATGCGGGATCCCGCACGTTCGCGGGATTGAAAAAAAGTAAGAAAAATAGGCTCAGACGATGATCGGAACTATTATCGGACGGAACGGAACGTAATCAATGTCAGTTCCAGTACTCTATGACTGGGGATTCCCCTACGGTGTACGGGGATTTAACTTTGCGCGTACTGAATGGATGGCAGAGTCTAGAGCTGCTGTGCGTGTACCCACTCGAGATAATTCAACTGATTTGATATTGACACTTTTTGAATGTGGAGGGAATAGGGGGAAGTATTTGGAAGCTGTTTATACATATGTAAAGTCAATTCCGCCTACAAGTGTGGAAGCCGAGCTTGCTTTTTCCGCCGCTGGCTATTTATGCAACAAGATAAGATCAAAACTAAAAGATGAAACGTTAGATACTTTATCATTTCTTCGAAAGTATTTTCAAAAAAAAAATAAGCTGATTTTAAATGCCTCTAAAACCAATGAAACTATTTCAAATAAAAATCTAAATATGAAACGTGAAATATTGTGAATATTGTATTGTCTTAAACATCATTATATTTAATTTATAATAATATAAGTGATAACTTTGCTTAGATGTTGATAAGAATAATTAAAAATATTTGTGTGTATTTTCTTTCTTTAAATTACATGAAACAAAAATAATAATAATTAAAATCAATCCCGCAAATCCCGCGGGATCCGCGGGATTGCTGATCTTAATCCCGCAGGCTTGCGGGATCGCGATTTTGATGCGGGATTGGATTCTCTAACCATGACCAACCATGGAAACCAAATGGTTGACAAACAAACATAATAATATTATAGTTTCTTTCGATCCTACATCGATTTTTTTTTCGATTAAGATACTTCATGATATATAACAAAACATATTATGTGACCCGCCTAAATATTCCTGCCATCTAGACACAAAAAACTCCATACCTACTACATATAAACTGATACATGGTCTTGTGGATTGCCCTGAACTCCTTTCGCGCATTAAAATAGAAGTTCCACGTCCTGCTAGCCGTTTGGAAAATAGGAAGTGCTTTAAATTACCCTATTGTCGTACTAACGTAGGTCAAAATTCTCCTTTATACAGGTGCTGTTCGTACTATAATGGTATTAGGTATGATTTCGATATTTTCTCGAGTTCTCTAGCCTCAGCCAGAAGTAAAATATACTCTGCGTTGAGTACCTAAAAAATAGTAGTAGTAGTGTTTTTTATGTAGTTTTACTGGGCACGATGTGCTCACTGGTTTTAGGAGTTGCACCGCAAATGTTTTGTTCTGGTGAATTGTTCTTAGGGCTATTTAAGTGACAACTTCGATTTGTGAGCCAAATAAAAAAAAAAAAAAAAAAAAAATATAAAAACCAAAAAAATCTAGTACCAAATCAGCTTATTACGACATTCTTATTTCTTGGCAACTATATCACACATCTATTTAGTGAACATCAACAGGTTTCAGCACAAAAACATTGCCAAACGGTAGGCGTTTTTACGTAAACACTACACTACAAGTTGAAGGTGAAATTTATCTTCTATACTAATATTAATATTATATAATCAAAATAAATAAATTATATATATTCAATGTTATTAAGTTATTAAGTTTCTTTAATTTTTTTTAACTAATATTTTTTAATAAATTGACGAATTGTAATTGTAATAAATATTTTGAACGCTGTAATTTCCTATAATTAAAGGTGCAGAAGACCATGTACTCAAATAATTAGATGTAACAAATGTAATCTGTATCCTTTGTTGGAAATTCTAAATAAATAAATTAGTCTAAAGTCTAAGTAATATTAGTATAATATTACCCAATAGTCTATTCCTAGACCTAACTATCGTGTTATTTCAATTTGTTTTCATCGCTTCATTTTTCTTTTTTCTACGATTTCTTTCGTCATACACCAGCTGCATAATAAACAATGCACCAACGAATCACAGCCGAACATCGCAAACATATTTACTTGTGTATAACCTTTATTATTTTGATATCAGCTGTTCTCTGTGACCTTGCGCTAGCAAAAATAGTATGTAAACAAGTCTACGCAGACATTTTTGTTTTTAAAGCTGTTCCTCCGAATATTCTAGAAGTTCTATTCGTGTATGAGGTTTAAGACGTAGATCATCCTATACACCTATTTATTGTGTGGTGTCTCTCAATGTTAAGGGATTTAATGACGAAGGGCCTGACGCCTGAACCCGCAAAGGACAGATCATTGTGGAGAAGGAGTGTTGGATGTGCCGACCCCAAATAAATGGGATAAGGCAAGGGAGATGATGGTGTCTCTCCAGAAGGGCTTCTACATTTTAACGCGGACGCGTGGGTAGCGCCAGCTTGGCGGGGACCTCGGCTTGGGCTGTCGCGAGGCCGGAAGGGCCCAAGTCGGACGGGAATACAATACACATATTGTGAAACCGACTTTGTAAGGAAGCGTTCATTATTGAAAAGAAATAGGATTTTACATGATGTGTGTCGAAAAAATGTAAATAAAAAACTTATATAATATTCATTTTACAAATATACTTGTTTGTTGTAAAGCTGTATTTATATTACATCTGATAATAACAATTTACATTTTCAACTAATTACAAATTGTCCCGGCTTTGCCCGGACTTTATCCTAGACTAGCTTTCCGCCCGCGACTTCGCCCGCTTAGTCTAAAACCTAATAAATTATATACTAAAACCTTCCTCTTGAATCACTCTCTATTACAAAAAACCGCATCAAAATCCGTTGCGTAGTTTTAAAGATTTAAGCATACATATGGACATAGGGACAGAAAAAGCGACTTTGTTTTATACTATGTAGTGATATAAAAATAGCCTACATTTCTCAGTAAAATTGCATCTATCTCATGGTACGTACAGTAATTTCCAAAATTTGGTCACATAATTCTCCAACTTTAAATTAAAACAACCAATCAAATCCTTCTTCTATATATACCAAAAACTTATTATTACCTATCTACTAATTAAACTTTATATCTCCTTCCCGCACTGCGCACAAAAGATATATGTTTGTCAGATTGTCTATCAATACATCGTGACAATCACGACGAGTACAATGTACCCACTTGTTGTTTTTTAGCAATCAGTCAATAAACCTCACTATCATATTTTTATCAATCTGACGCAAAACAACAAATTTCTCGTACCATCTATTTTTGTAGAAAATATGTAATTTTATTTTGAGAACACTACTTGAAATTATTCTGAGAAAAATGTTTATTTTTTTATCGAACTGGACCCATCCGGTCCAGTTATGTAGTTTTTTTTTCTCGTGTTACTCTCGGATACATTGAAACTGCGTGTTCGAAATTGATAAGATTTGGAAATAAATAAATATTCAATTGCAATTTATTATTCTTTTTTTTGTTCAAATCTGTATAACATAGTAAGCCCTTCTGCCACAGTTATAAATTAATTACCTATTATATAACACAAACCTCACTAATTCCGATCCATCCATTACGCACATCACGCGTATTCACGTGAACACACGTGCGAACATGATACTGTTATCAAGGTTACAAGTATCATAGAATACAGATATTACTAGATCAGACTATTATAGTATAAAATACGCGTTTATACAATCAAATGCAAGCGCAATGCGCTTACTTTTCCACCAATAATGTGCGAGGAATGTGTTTGCAAATAACCAATAGTATCGCTTTAAACCATAGAAATCTAAATAACAAGACACATAGAAGTGCTATAATGTCATAATTCGTATGAAAACCGCTGTCGCCAAAATCAACACATTCAAACCGAAAGCTAAACAGTACACACAAGTAAACTATGCCTTTTATTGGACAGCTTGATTTTAGTGAAAACTAACTTAACTATTAAATTAAGCTTTTGAATATGTATCCTAACGCACGAATTTACGGTTTATTTTAGAATAACATCCCTAAGTATATAAGACTTTTTGCTCCAATACGAACAAACGTGATAATAAGAATGGTCGACTGTGTCATTCATTGTTATTTCGATTACTATGGTGACACTCGTAATACTTGTAAATATTCTATAATTTTAAGGAAAAACGGCATTATTTCTAAAAAAAAAATATTTTCCGATGAAATATTATTCCTTTATAAGTATAATTACAACTTGTGGAAGAATTTCCGCAATGGGAATTGCTGAAACACACCATGTATATACTCATACGTCTCCAGAGCAACTGAACAGTGACGAATGCACTGGTGATGTGAAAATCACCTGAGTCCAAGGTCACGCACGCTTACGACTTCTAGTGTCTTGTTATTTAGATTTCTATGCTTTAAACGCTAAACGCTTCAAACTTCAAACTAAATGAATTATTGTGATTTTAATATTCTCTCTTTGTTTAAAATAATTCGACGTTAAAATGAAACAAAGATTATTTTTTGATAACATGTTATATGCAATTTCTAATCAGTTATTTTTACAAGTTCAATGTCAAAAATATGTATTTATTATATAAAGTAATGATAAGGTTATCATTTTCATTAATTTGAAAATCCGTTATTTTAACGGATTTACTCTATATATAAATCGGGAATAAATCAAGTCTAAAATGCGTTAAATAAAGAAAGACGCCGTTTTATTAAGACCCGAGACTATTAATTGAACTGTTGATTGAGATAATTGACTTGGTCGATCTATTGATTAAGATTATTTACCATCATAAATCTACATATTCTTGACATATTATACTCAGGAATAGATAGAACCCTTTCATTTTTCAGGGTCTGATTCGATGTGGTTTAATTGTTATTAAATAAACAAAAATAATAATTAATAAATAATTATTAAAAAAAATTATGAGGCGTGCACTTTTGGATTTTCCAAATTATTTTTTTAATTAGATGTAAGTAGCTAAAAAATTCGTTATTGAAGCGCAAAAAAAAATTCGAAGGAAGTGTTCGGCTAGATAAATATTAAATATTAATACAGATGGCACTTCTTATAATCAACACTGCACCATCTAGTAATTCTTAATCTGTGGCAATAAATACGTATATCGTACACTAATGAACTGACGACAGAGTGAAATCGCACACGCTCTCACGTGCACAATGGACATAATTTTCTTTTTCTACTAGATATGCATTTAATTTATAGCGATATGTGCAAAAAAATTTCACAGAGGTAAACACACACTAAATGGATAATATATATTTTAAAGATATACTAATATTATAAAGCTGAAGAGTTTATTTATTTGTTGTTTGGTTCAACGCGCTAATCTCAGGAATTACTAGTCCGATTTGAAACATTCTTTCGGTGTTAGATAGCCCATTTATCGAGGAAGGTTATAGGCTATATATCATCACGCTACGACTAACAGGAGTGGAGTCACGCGGGTGAAACCGCGCGGAGCAGCTAGTGCTTTATAAATAAGAAATTAAAAAAATCGATTACGAGACGGATTTCATCACTAAAGACGCGGGAATTTTTTTTATGTATTCTTATTTTTTTTGTAGATACCTACCTACCTACTATGAACCATTTCATTTACTTCAAGTTACCTAAATACCTACAATGAACTATCTATTGATTCTGTACTATACAAAACCTCATTTTTCTTACATTCAACATGGTGCTAATTAATAAAAAAAAAACACATCATGCGATCCCGTGTGAAAATTGCTTTTAATATCATTTTAAATCATTATTATTCCCCTTTGATGATCACATTAATTAATGCAATGGGAAAGGCTATTATTATTGTTCATTTCATACCAGTATAAGTAATAATTATTAACTAGATGTACTTATATAGAAGGAAACTTTTAAAGCGCGGCGACCGAATGTAAAAATTCCGTAACGAAAAAACCTAACGCCCCCCCGCCCCACTCCAACCGGCACAGCGATGCTAGGCAATAGCTTTACCGCGGCAGTCCTCGAGTGCCACACGTATTTTTTTTTAAATATCCTACAAAACTTTTAAATAAATGATTATTTCAAAATATAACCGTCTTCAACTAGATAAAACTTAAATGAAACCATCCGAAAGGCTTCAAAAATAAAGTCAAATTGAAAAACCTAATTTTTTTAAGTTCGTTAAAAAAACCGGTCAAAACACAATATTATGATTCACCTATTTGTTTGTCTGTGCCATTCTATAATCTATATTTGCATAAAAAAAATATCGTATCTAGGGGCAGAACATGCATGACCTCTTTACTACATCTGTAAGCCGTTACATAGATAATATTTTCAAAAATGGAATACCGTTAGAACGCGCGACGTTCCAATTTCAAACGCTTCTATTTTCGGCATTATTGACGCGAAAGTAGGACGTAGTGCGGATATAAAGGACCAATAGAGAGGTTGTTGACTACGCGTGGGATGTTTAAATATGGAATTTTAATTGTTTGCGACCAGAGACAATTAATAAAACTATAGAGTCGAATATGTATATAAAATTCGCAACGACACTACAGAATCATTTTTTATGAATTTTTGCCAACCCAAGCTAATTTTATAATAAGTAAGCTTTTTTTAATTACATCATATAAATTTCAATTAATATAGTAAGTATGTGAATAAGAAAAGACTAACAAGGATAAAAAATACCTACGCAACATAAACCAACGTTTTCAACATGTTCTCAAAATTCACAAGAACGAAAACAACATTATTACGTATAAATTTACCCACATTTAATGCATATTTCCTTCCACATTACACAAAACACCGTAAGACAGCACGCATGTAGGGCGGATAACCAACGTGTGACGTCATAGCTCACACATTGACGTTTTGTTTACGTAACTCTATGGAATTTCAAATATAGAACTCAACTGTGGAACTCAAGTTCGAATATAGAACAAAGCTGAAGCCTTTTGTAGAATATTCTAGAACAGATAATATATGGGATGGAAATTAAACATAAAAGTAATACATATTTAGGTACTTTTCTGTACAGTTTCCATCCAAAACCCTATCTATCCACTGCAAACAATTTTGTGTGCATATCGCGTAGGTCTAAGAATCGAACATCTATTTTTCATGCCCGTAAGTGATAAACTCAAACATTTATTTATTCAATGAGATTTCTTCTAGAAGCACTTTTGAATCGTCATTACATATCACTACATAGTATAAAACAAAGTCGCTTTCTCTGTCCCTATGTCCCTTTGTATGCTTAAATCTTTAAAACTACGCAACGGATTTTGATGCGGTTTTTTAATAGATAGAGTGATTCAAGAGGAAGGTTTTAGTGTATAATTTATTAGGTTTTAGACAAAGCGGGCGAAGCCGCGGGCGGTAAGCTAGTTTTTAATATTTACCACCGATTCGGAAAGCAGTATCTACGGAGAAGATCCGGCAACAGATAAGAGTAAGGCAGAACAACGTTTGCCGGGACTGCAGGCTAGTATAATATTATGTATTTAGTTATTTCAACAGTATCGCATTGACCCCTTTAACGCAACGCTACGTGACCCCTAACGATTGCCGATGGCGCGAGTCGAGCAGTTCGTTGGTTCGTTATTCGTGAATTTAAAATTTCGGTTGTAGTTGATAAATAGTGTTGAATTTATATTTTAATAGCTAATGTGCAAATTGTACATTCAAAGACTTTTTGATGGATTGGAAACGTTATTTATGCATGCTTCTAAATCTCACGACGTTTTAGCGTGGTCTTCAGAGAAATAAAAAAAAATATAATGAATTAATCGCGTTTAAAGTCTGTTAATAGGCCATCCATCTTTACTAGCTTTTGGCAACAGCTAGTAAAATTTTGAAATCAAGACTTTAATAGGCCATCCACACGTCTGCCGAACAACGTGACAAACAACGAACACGGACAGCTCACAGCACTATACGAAGAAATGAGATGTACTTATTTCCTTCTCGCTTCTCTGTATAGCGCCGTCCCTATGTGTTCATTGTTTGTCACGTTGTTTTCACGTTGTCATTTCAAAATTTTACTAGCTGTTGCCAAAAGCTAGTAAACCTGTTTCACCTGTATTAAGGGAAAAAAATACCCATGGAAATGAGATATTCCATTTTCCACCTCCTAACTTTCTCCAGACACAAAAAATCATATCATATAATCTTAGCGTATTATTGAGGCTTAAGGATACAAAATTATTGACTCATTAGTCATTAGTCATTACTCATTTCGTAAATCTCCATTTTTGGTAACGTCACTTAAAATACAATAAAATGCATAGCCTCCTTTTTTGGTAGTCGGTTGACAGTGCACATAATACGTATTACGAATGTGGCTTATCATTATTTCCAGAGCATTTTAAACAACACTATATATGTCAAGGTATAGCGATATATTTAAAAAATATTTTAATTGAGAACGCCGCCCACGCTCTTCCGAACTTATGAGGTTAAAAATAGTTCTCGCTTCATTATATTTTCGTTCAATTGATGCAATAAAAATGTGAGAAATATACATAGATAAAGATAGTTATATATTTAGAAATTAGAAGTCTATATACTGATCCAGAAAATACATGTTCCGATTAGTCGTTTCGGCGAAAGATAGAGATATTTTTAAATCCATACTAATATTATAAATGTCTGTCTGTCTGTTACTCAATCACGCCTAAACAACTGAACCAATTTGCATGAAATTTGGTATGGAGATATTTTGATACCCGAGAAAGGACATAGGCTACCTTTTATTGCGAAAATATGTACCACGGGCGAAGCCGGGGCGGACTTCTAGTATATAATAATATCTAAATAGTTTTTTCTTATTGACACTAACGTATTTTTTTAGTTCGAATAGTTCATAAGATTAGCGCGTAGCAACTAATTTCAGCTTAATAATATTAGTATGGATAGTCGTCCTGACAATATTATAAACGCAAAATATTGTTACAATGTATGTTACTCTTTCACGCGAAAACCACTGAACGGATTTTGATGATACTTGGCAGTTATGTAGCTTGAAACAGAATTAACAAATTAGCCATAGAAATACTTGCTTTGCAGCTTCATCCGCGGATAAAACCGCACAGCACAACTAGTCTATCAACTAACAATTACTCAATCTATTACACTCAATTTAAAACCACCCGGATCGGATACACTATGAGGCAAACACACACAAGCCGATCTATTTTTACATATTGTTTAAAACACAGGTCATAGACATTGTAATATTCTCAGTGAATGTTTCATTCGAAACCTTGGATTGCGCAATATGAAAAGATGGCACATTTCCATAGCTTTGAGCCTGAGGTGTCAGATAAACAAAAACATTATCGGGTATAAATAGGTATTGATCATTAAAGATGAAATGAGAGAGAGAGAGAAATAAGAGGTTTATTTTAACTATAGGTAGGTCCTAGGTATCTTATAGTTTGCCTGTAAGTATGTTTATCTATCTATAATAAAAATGAAAACCGTTTCGCGTTGTCACGGCATCACGTGTGAACGGGTGGACCGATTTCGATAATTATTTTTTTATTATATTCCTTGAAGTACGAGGATGGTTCTTATGTAGAGAAAACAAATATGTACCACGGGCGAAGCCGGGGAGGACAGCTAGTAGAAAATATTTTAAAAGTGTAACTTGTTAGTATCAGAGCTATCTAATATAAATGACTTTTTATACTTTTAGCTGAGTGTCCGATTTTCTATGAGATGCCATGGGATTTTCCTGATTGTCTACGCACGCGAAGCAGGAGGCAGAAAGCTAGTTACAGGCATTTTTTATTACTTATTATCACGAATCTATAGAACTAGTTATTAATTATCACCCGCTAAAAAAAATCAAAGCAAAAACATTCGCAAAAAAAATCACTACAAACTTTGCGCAGTTCAAAAAACATCCTGTACACCTACTGAACAAATGTCAAAATACACCCGTCTCGCTCGTACACACGCGAACGCAAGGGCGCGCGAGAGAGACAGACGCATAGACCTCGCGCCTCACCTTGACTCGCGACATTGCTTGTTTCATTGAAAGCGAGTAAGTGTTCCACTATGGGAATTTATCCGCCTAACACTTCAAGGCGTTTTATATTGAACTAGCTTTCCGCCTGCGGCTTCGCCCGCGTTTTCAAAGAAAAACCCGCATAGTTCCCGTTCCCGTGGGATTTCCGGGATAAAACCTAGCCTATGTTACTCGTGGATAATGTAGCTTTCGAATGGTGAAAGAATTTTTAAAATCGGTCCAGTAGTTTATGAGCCTATTCATTACAATCAAACAAACAAACAAAGTTTTCCTCTTTATAATATTAGTGTAGATAGATATTATTAATTGTAAGGCCGTCTATTTGTAAAATTGTAAATGATTATTGAAGTGAAACTTCTTGAAAACATCAAGGTCGCGTCATGTCAATACCGTCACGCCATGGAGTAAGGCGACAATTTAGGTATCTTTGAATCTTTGCCAAAGAAGTTTCACTTGAGACGAGTGTGCTCTGCATACACGCTCTTTTTTCTATTTCTATAGTAATATTAACAAGCTGAAGTGTTTGTTTGAACGCGCTAATCTCAGAAACTACGAGTCAGATTTGATAAATTATTCCACTGTTCGACAGTCCATTTATCGAAGAAGGCTGTATATCATCACGCTAAGGCCAATAGGAGCGGAGCAATGCGGGTAAAACCGCGGAGCACAGCTAGTTGATTTTAAAGTCGTTTATTTTTAATAGATTTTTCTATTTCCTACATAGTTAAGTGCAAATCGGTGAGGATATTTCTTGATCAATATCGTAAATGCTCAATCGGTTTATGCAAATTCATAGGACGTGTAGGATTTGCTAAATTTCACATAGCGCCATAATGTCGCTAATAAACTGAGTGAATTATGAGCAAAAATATGTTGTTTACATACTGGAAATATATCCGTATCGTATATATGTTTATACAATAATGAAACATGCATGTAAATACATACATAGTACATACTTTAAATGCATAGACGGAAAAGTAAAATCGTAATAATAAAATAATATACATACCTACTTGAATTTATTCAAGTAGCTAGTAAATAGGTATAAATTAATACTAGCTTTCCACCCGCAGCTTCGCCCGCGCAGTCAAAGAAAAACCCGCATATAGTTCCCGTTCCCGTGGGAATTCCGGGATAAAACCTATCCTATTTCCCGGGATAAAAAGTAGCCTATGTCCTTTCTCGGATATCAAAATATCTCTATACCAAATTTCATGCAAATTGGTTCAGTAGTTAAGGCGTGATTGAGTAACAGACAGACAGACAGAGTTACTTTCGCATTTATAATATTAGTATGGATTAATTATATGTATTAATATAAATAATATACCAATTTACATAAAACCTTATGCAGTATAATATATAGGTCAACCATATACCTAGGTAGTAATAAATAATAATATAGCTTGGTAACTTCATTTCCTAAATCACCCTTTTAACTACATCGTAAAGAATCACACTTTTAACATGACTGTATTATCAAATCGACCTCAACGAAGTCACAGCTACATAAAAATGAAAGTAGCAACTAGCATCATTTACAAGGCTTAGGCTGTGCTTCGTGACGCATCACGCATACGACGCATGACTATAGCCACAGGACCACAGTACATAAAAATAGTTTGGAAAATCCAAAAGTGCACGCCTCATAATTTTTTTTTAATAATTATTTATTAATTATTATTTTTGTTTATTTAATAACAATTAAACCACATCGAATCAGACCCTGAAAAATGAAAGGGTTCTATTCCTGAGCATACTCAAGCGTAAGAGAAAAAAGATGTAAAATTTTCGTCGGCGCCATATTGAATTTTAGTTTTGACCTCATATTGGTTAATAGATACCCCAATAACCATGAAAATGACACCCATGACGAAAATATGTAAAATTTTCGTCGGCGCCATCTTGGATTTTAGTTTTGACCTCATATTGGTTAATAGCTACCCCAATAACCATGAAAATGACACCCATGACGAAAATGTGTAAAATTTTCGTCGGCGCCATCTTGAATTTTAATTTTGACCTCATATTGTTTAATAGCTACCCCAAAAACCATGAAAATGACACCCATGACGAAAAGATGTAAATTTTTTGTCGGCGCCATCTTGGATTTTAGTTTTGACCTCATATTCGTTAATAGCTACCCCAAAAACCATGAAAATGACACCCATCACGAAAAAAAGTCAAATTTTCATCAGCGCCATCTTGGATTATAGTTTTGACCTCATATTCGTTAATAGCTACCCCAAAAACCATGAAAATGACACCCATGACGAAAAGATTTCAAATTTTCGTCGGCGCCATCTTGGATTTTAGTTTTGACCTCATATTGGTTAATAGCTACCCCAAAAACCACCCACATTTGCAAATGTGTTTGCTACTTAGGAAAAGTTCAGATTTAAAGATATAAGTAGGTAATGTGACGAAATTAATTTATTTCATTCCGACTGTTTCTCGGAATAACATACATTTACTAAGAATTGCATACAATGCCGGTTTTAATATATTGCCGGTAACATAATATTATGTATGATAATAATTCTTAAAAAAGTATTTTATACATTTCTTAAAAAGCTTCGATATTGTATACAATAATACAATTCATATTCAAATTGTTGTAAAATAGTCACACTTTTTTAAGTTGGTTGAATACACTAAAATACTTATAAGGATCGTACCTACTAATAAAAGTAACAAAATGAATTTTTAAAGTTCCCAGTAATCTTCTGGAATCAATTTCAATAAAAATATAAAAATTAACTTCAAAAAAAAAAAAAAAAAAACAGCCGAGTTTTTTTTTGTTTATTTAATAACAATTAAACCACATCGAATCAGACCCTGAAAAATGAAAGGGTTCTATTCCTGAGCATACTCAAGCGTAAGAGAAAAAAAAAGATTCGATTAGTAAAGTATTTCGGTCGCTATCGTGTTAACAAGAAAAAGGATCCGCACATACAGACACACGGACGTCCAAGACAGAACTTTTTTAAACTGTTTTTTAACTAGTTTAAATAACAAAAATGACATCAAAAATATCATGAACGTTAAAAATAGTGTTTTTTCTTAATATGTGTGTGTATGTATTATCTTACAAGTGCAATGTATGATACATAAAGACATTTTAAGTTTGAAAAATCAGATGTTTTGCGCGAAGCGACAGTAGTACCCACCTCAACGCTTCGCTTATGAGGCGTGCAATAACTACGTTAAAAAAATCAACGGCAAAAACGAAAAAGTAAAAAATACAAAATATTCGATATTATTAAGGTTGATGTTCCGACCGTCCCTCCATACATTTTTGATTACCTCTAAACACTTAACACAGACACTATTTCTTTAAAACTAATCATTTTATCACTTCTCTATAATGAAATGTGTGCGCGTTCGACCTTTTTAATCAATAATTTACAATATTTACTTAGAAAAACAACAGTAAAATACCGGAAAAATTTGACACTTCTACAGTAGTGTGCGTGACTTTTGCCAAGCGAAACACGACCACAGAATACATAATAGTAGCTAAACGCTACAGAACGGACACTCTCCGCCTCCCGCCAAAATTAAACTTACCTCACCCCCGCGCGATCAGACATAAAATGGGCCATATTTTTCTGCAAGGACGATACGCAACGAAGATTGACAACATTAATCAAATTGACTTAAAGTAATTTTATTATTTTGGATTTGTGATTATCGTTTTTCGTAGAAAATGGTTAGATATTGTGCTGTTTACGGATGTATTTTATCAGAAAAACGCGAATTTTTTTTTACGCTAGTCACAAATGTGCCAACCATAAAGCGTTAACACACACATTTGCAGTCTCTACAGTGTGACTGTCAAAACGATCATTTTGTATGGAGTGTCCGGGGTGTGACACGACATAAAGCACGACATCTAGCGCATAGACTATATACTTATTACAGATCTAGCGCGTCAATGTCTAAACGAAAGGCGATGTTTAGACATTGACGCGCTAGATGTCGTGCATTCGCGTTCGTTATCTTATGCATAATGAGCATAATTCTAATAAATCAAAGTTCTGTGTAAAAATTGAGTAATTTCATTTCCAATCGTTCAAAGAAAATAACAATAAAATAAAATAAAACTAATGACCTTAGAAACTATGTTTTTTTTTATTTATTACTCATTATTGTTCGTCCGTCGTAGGTCTGTAAACTGTATTGTACACTGAAGGTAAATGGTACTGTAGGTACTTTAGTTCGGCGTCGTCGCTCGTCGGCTTGATATAAAATTACATTCTTGATTTCATTGACACGCGCTATGATTTGCGCGCGGAATTTCTTGTGTTGTGAATTTATTTTTGTATGCTATGCATTTTAATTGATTCAAATTGCAATGTTTCTCTAGTATGCATTTGAGACTATATTGTAAATTGTAATAATTGATCGTGGGTATAGTAATTAATTATTCTAATAACGCAATTAGTAATATATGTATTTTCGGTGGGATTCAAAACAAAAAATTGGCCCGTGATTTTTATGAAATTTCACCACATTGCAAATCACATCAATCATAGTTCATACACATGTATGACGAAAGTGATTAGTATTGTGGCTAACATTGACTCATCAGTTCATCACTGAAACCAGTGATAAATCAGTACCTATATCATATTGTGTTTGAATATTTTTAAACAATGATATAAGTATACAATTATTATAAATCGGTAAACTATCAAAGTAATCACAAACTTGCAAACATTGGTAAAATGTCCAGTAGTTTATGAGCCTATTCATTACAATCAAACAAACAAACAAAGTTTTCCTCTTTATAATATTAGTGTAGACAAACACTATGAATACGATCACGAATGCAAATTCGGGGATTTTCTAATTATTGCTAAATAATAATTGAATTCGTTTTGAAATACTCTATAATTTTTAGTGTATAAATAGACATTTATAATGTGGTGCTCATTTTTTTTGTACTGCTAACGCTATTGTAGGTACCTATTTTCGTTGTTTTATTTCAAGTGAACACGGCCATACAATTTTGTCACGAGCCGCCTATGATTGTAGGTACTTTTGTTAGGCTCCTTCGTCGTCCGCGTCGGCTCGAAAGTTCTTGATTTCATTGTCACGCGCTATGATTTGCGCGCGGATTTTCTTGTGTTGTGAATTTATTTTTGTATTATTATTATTTTTTATTTATTTTTTTATTTTATTGATTCAAATAAAATATTTCACTAGTATGCATTTGAGACTATATTGTATTATGTATAATTTATCGTAGGTATAGTTATTCTTATAACGCAGTTATATTTTCGGTGGGACAATTTGACCCGTGATTTTTCTGAAATATCACCACGTTGCAAATCACATCAATCATACACACGTATGACGAAAGTATAGTGGCTATAATTGACTCATCAGTTCATCACTGAAACCAGTGATAAATCAGTACATATATCGTATTTTATTGTGTTTGAATATTTTTTAAACAACGATATATACAATATTATTATAAATCGGTAAACTACCAAAGTACTTCCGAATTTTCAGACAGACAAACAAGTAGTTTGAACACGCAGTTTTCTTATACTAGTAGCAAAAATCAAAACCATAATATTATGTTTACCTACTATATTTTACTAAAAGTCGAGTGCGTCGAAATCGTAAATAATAATATGTTTTTCACCTTCCTGGTTATTTTCCCATAGTAAATAGTGTTTTAGGTTTGTTGTTGTAGGTAGGAATAATAATAATTATTCTTACATGTTGGTTATGAAATGTATATTGAAATAATTTACTTTTACAAATCATTAGTGATATAAGTTTTGAGTGAAAATGCTTGGATCAGCATAATATTATATGGTACTTCAAATACATGTTTTGATAAAAAAAACAATAGTGTAATAAAATAAAACTGCGTTTTATTGTAATCAATGTTGACAATTTTAAATTCCAAAATTATTGATCAATAAAATAGTATACACCAACAAATATAACTTTTATTTTTATAACAATCGTTCATAATATAAACCGTAGCAGGTGGCGTTTTGAAGTTCTGTCTACTCATACAGAAAAATGGAAAACTTGTTTTTTTTGTAAACAATTTATTACTCATGTTGTTTGGCAACTCGAAGCGTGGTCGTCCGTCGTAGGTACTTTTGTTCGGCGTCGCGTCGTCGTCCGCGTCGGCTTGATATAAAACATTCTTGATTTCATTGACACGCGCTATGATTTGCGCGCGGAATTTCTTGTGTTGTGAATTTATTTTTGTATGCTATGCATTTTAATTGAATCAAATTGCAATATTTCTCTAGTATGCATTTGAGACTATATTGTAATAATTGATCGTGGGTAGGTATAGTAATTAATTATTCTAATAACGCAATTATATTTTCGGTGGGATTCAAAACAAAAAATTGGCCCGTGATTTTTATGAAATTTCACCACATTGCAAATTATATATTATACAATTACAATTACAATTATTATAAATCGGTAAACTATCAAAGTAATTACAAACTTGCAAAATATGCTTTTCCGAATTTTCAGACAGACACACAATTTTATTAGTTTGTTTTAGCAAAGTAGGTACCTATACCTATACGCTTACGTCGCGCGTCGCGTCGTCGAAAACGGTGCGCCGGGCGCCCAGAAACAAACATACCTAATTCAGTTACAATCCTTTTTTTGTTCCGTAATTTATTGTATTTATTCTAAATACGATTTTTTTTATTCGTCGGCCAGTTCTACTAGGTATAAAAAGATAAAATTGAAATATAATTATTGTAGCGACAGCCATATTATGTTACTATGTTTTCGTAAATATGTTTTTCACCTTCCTGGTTATTTTCACATAATCTTATCTTATATATAAAAATGAATCGCAAAATGTGTTGGTAAGCGCATAACTCGAGAACGGCTGAACCGATTTCGATCATTCTTTTTTTAGGGTTCCGTAGCCAAAATGGCAAAAACGGAACCCTTATAGTTTCGTCATGTCCGTCTGTCCGTCTGTCCGTCTGTCCGTCTGTCACAGCCGATTTACTCGGAAACTATAAGTACTACAGTGATGAAATTTGATGGGAATATGTGTTGTATGAACCGCTACAAAAATATGACACTAAATAGTAAAAAAAAGAATTGGGGGTGGGGCCCCCCATACATGTAACTGAGGGATGAAATTTTTTTTTTCGATGTACATACCCGTGTGGGGTATCAATGGAAAGGTCTTTTAAAATGATATAAAGTTTTCTAAAAAACATTTTTCTTAAAGTGAACGGTTTTTGAGATATCAGCTCTCAAAGTCGTAAAAAGTATGTCCCCCCCCCTCTATTTTTATAACTACGGGGTATAAAATTCTAAAAAAAATAGAGGTGATGCATGCTAATTAACTCTTTCAACGATTTTTGGTTTGATCAAAGTATCTCTTATAGTTTTTGAGATAGGTTGATTTAACTGTAATTTATTATATTTGCTGCTACGGAACCCTTTGTGCGCGAGCCCGACTCGCACTTGGCCGGTTTTATTTTTATTATATTCCTTGAAGTACGAGGATGGTTCTTATAGCTAGAGAGCTAGTTAGTTTAGTTTTAGTGCAGTGGCAGTGTAAATGTTGTTGTTGAGGTTATGTAAATTTAACACTTTAGTTAACTACCAAGATATAAAGAAATGAGGATAGGGCACAATAACTATTGGTTGAGGTATTTATAAACTCATAATATACTTTTAAAAAAATCACGTTTTAATAAATTTCTAGAATTAAATTAGAACAGCTGATTCAAAATAGCCTAAAAAATCTTAATAATAATAATTACGCTTCACAGCAAGAAGAAATGTACCATATGTACCCGCACAAAGTCGATATTGTGTTGCCTACCGTTCGACTCAATGGCTAGGGTTGTAACTACCTTTAATAATTATTAACAAACTAATAAACCGAGTGATGCGAAATAACCATAATTCTTTTAGAGTTTGATAAAATGATCAGGCAGGTATTTTCTTTAATCCTCTGAATTCTCGGTTACTAAATTGTATCGTTGAAATTATTCTTAATCGCGTAAATTTAATAAATAATCATATGGAAAACACTTTTCATTTGTTTTTTTACTTTCACGCCCAACTACGATACAATAATTACGTTGTTTCGGTATTTTGACGAGAAAACGCAGGAAACATCCGTTGTATCATTTTAGATAGATTGTATATTTTGTATCTGTAGAATTGAAATCAAAGCTATGTATATGTTGTCTCCATTCTTTTCTTATCGGATTGTTGATCCCAATGCGAATGCGTCACTTAAATTTTATAAAAGACAATTAAGAACATCAAAAATAAAGTGATACGTAAATATTTCACAGTGCAATATATTATGTAATTAATAATAATTATATATTTATGAAAAAATAATTACATCAGATTTAATAATAGCAATTGTTTTGAATGTACATAATATGAATAAATGATTACATCATAATAGTAATAATCACAATTGTTTTATTTCCCATTTGTTGCAACCCTAGCATATTTTCATGTAGCAGCAGAAGTACCTACACTGGCGGCGCGGCGGCATCGTGCGACATCAAAGGCATTGCCTTACTAGGTAAGTTTATAATGACTCATTTCTTTTATTATATAATTTACGTTTTACTTTTACAGAATCCGATTCAATGGATTATGAAGACGAGTCACACAACGCCATACGATAGTGATGATGAATGAACATTTCAATAAATGCATGCGTGTTTTTTTTATGTTGTTTTGTAATTGTTAATTGTTTCTTAAATAAAGAAATAAACTAAATATTTAAATGATGATTTGTTATTTGCAACACAACTTTATATTTGAGATTCTTTACAAATGTATATTTAGTTTTGTATCATCAAATTTATAAATTTTATTCCATAGTTTTCAAAATTAAATGTAAATGACCATAAAAACATTAATAAAGTAAATCATTGATGTAAGGTCAGGGAACGTAATACATATATACATCTGACCATGTAGAAGCTAAGTCTTGTTGACTGCTGAAGTCTGTAAAGTTTTGTTGTCTGCTGAAGTCTGTACGCAATGAAAATGTCTGCCGTTTCGAAAATAAGTTTTTAAGACCCTAATAAATAAAATATATGAATGGCAGATCTGGTCAAATACTTTCAAAATTGTATTTTTTTCAGCACTTTCATAAGTGTCTGCCAGAATGTTATCCGCGTGATAATGGTCTGCCATTGTTATTTTCCGATAGTAATAATAATCTATTTTCAAATATCAAAATGGCAGACGTGGTCAAATGGTTTCAAAGTTCGCCAAAAATTTCCACCTGTCTTACCTAAGCGCGCGCCCCGTCCACCACTCTGGGCTTAGTGACTCCTCATCTCATGTATAGTAGGTATAGGGGAATCAACACACAAAAATCCAGGTCTGGTCAAATACATACAGGTAGCTTTGCGCTAGCTCTCTAGCTATTACTTCTTATGGAGAGAAAACGTAAACATGTACCACGGGCGAAGCCGGGGCGGACCGCTAGTAAATAATAAAATAATAAATAGTGTATTAGATTTGTTATTGTATCTTGTATACCTACGAATAATTATTCTTACGTCTTGTTGGGAAATGTTCAAATACCTACCTATTGAAATAATTTACTGTTACAAATCATTAGTGTTATTAGTTTTGAGTGAATAGGCATGGATCAGAAATTCAGAATATAATATGCTACTAACTACTCAAATACATACATGTTTACACAACAAACACCACTGACCTCTATAACTATAAGTTATAGAGGTCAGTGACCGTCAGTGACAAACACTATGGATACCTACGCTCGCGAATGCAAATTCGGTGATTTACTAATTATTGATACCTAGTCATTGAATTCGTTTTGAAATAGCCTGTACTTTGTAATTTTTAGTGTTATAGACATTTATAAAATGTGGTGCTCATTTTTTTGTAATAAATCATCCCGAACGCTATTGTATTTTCGTTGTTTTATTTCAAGTGAACACCTAGGTATACAATTTTGTCACGAGCCGCCTCTGGCCTCTGGGTGAAATAAACAAGTCAAATGATTTTTGTTCTAATTGTATTTTGGTAGTAGTTTGTTTAGAATTTACATTACCATTGTTTAATTTTTATTTTGTATTTGCAGTAAAATAAAAAGATGAAAAACTTCATTAGGTATATTGTACGACACCTCACTCTGAATCGCGCTAGCGAAATTTTTTCGTTACAGAGCACATATACAACTTTCGGACAATCTTCATTGAGGCCGGCCGGCAAATCGAGTATGTCGAGAAACTTCACTTATTCGATGGAGGTATTCTACCTTCCTTCCTCCACAGTTGTGGGACCCCGACGTGCATTGAACACGCAGCTTTCTGATACTAGTAGCTAAAATCAAAACCACAGATATGTCTGTGATCAAAACCATAATAATATTTTTACCTATTATTTTACTAAAAGTCGAGTGCATCGAAATCGTAAATATGTTTTTCACCTTCCTGGTTTTTTTTCCATAGTAAATAGTGTTTTTGATTTGTTGTTGTATGAATAATTATTCTTACTTGTTGGTTATGAAATGTATTTTGAAATAATTTACTTTTACAAATCATTAGTGATATTAGTTTTGAGTGAAAATGCTTGGATCAGCATAATATCATATTTGCTACTTCAAATACATGTTTTGATAAAAAAAAAACAATAGTGTAATGTAGGTAATAAAATAAAACTGCGTTTTATTGTAGGTAATCAATTTTGACATTATTTATTTCCCAAAATTACAATAAAATAGTTTACGCCAACAAATATAACTTTTATTTTTATAACAATCCTACTTCAGTTCCTACTAATGCGAAAGTTCATACATGTTTCAAAAGAAAAACTTTTACTTTTACTATTATTTCAATTTATCCGGTTTAATTAAGACTTAATATTGATACATATGATCATTATAAATACAAATAGGAATTAACAATATAACGAATACGTGGCACAACTAAAATTTTACCGATACCACCCGTGGTCATTCTCCTTTGTGGGTCATTTGTAACAGGATGGCGGTTCTACAGCGAAAAAAGAAAAATGATGGTCAGAACGCTGATACCGGATACCTTAAGATACTGTAATATAAAATATTACTAGATTAGATAAAATATTATAGGTAGTATCTTCACCGTGTGTGACGCGCTTTACATTCACGCCATCTAGAGTTAAATCTTTATCATTTTTGTATACGTCTGTGTGTGTAAACGACCCTGTATGCAATGACAGATGTTAAAACGCATAATTTTACCGAATTGGGTGGATTTTAAGGCAATGATATAACATATTTCAATAAAATATAATATTCAGTAACCGCCATGACTATTCCTAGGTTTGATGACTATTCCAATTACGCAAAAACTCAAATAAACTAGAAATGTAGAATTCAGCGCCATCTAGCGGGATATTGGCTGGGAACAGATCGTTGCAATCACCTTAATTACTACATATTATTTAGACGTGCCATTTACTAAATAGATTTGAAGTCGCTACCACCTCCTTTTTTTGAAGTCGGTTAAAAAGAACATAGTTTTAATAACTACGCCCACAGTAAACAGATTACAAACAGTATGGTAACTACATACATAAGAAAAGCAGTTTAAAAAAGTAAAAAACACGCCTATTGAAATATGTGTGCAAAGCTTTTATTTAATCTGTCTGTGTAAAGTGGGTCAAAATCGAGTCTAAAGGAGTCGGTGACAAACATACAGGTGAAGCTAATAAAAGCGTGTTAAAAATAAGTGATGAGACCATGAGCGATAAATTGAATTCCCTATAAAAACCCTTTATAATAAACTAGTGGTTCGCCCCGGCTTCGCCCGTGGTACATATTTCGCAATAAAAGGTAGCCTATGTCCTTTCTCGGGTATCAAAATATCTCCATACCAAATTTCATGCAAATTGGTTCAGTAGTTTAGGCGTGATTGAGTAACAGACAGACAGACAGAGTTACTTTCGCATTTATAATATTAGTATGGATTAATCATATTGCACGCCTCATAAGCGAAGCGTTGAGGTGAGTACTACTGTCACTTCGCGCAAAACATCTGATTTTTCAAACTTAAAATGTCTTTATGTATCATACATTGCACTTGTAAGATAATACATACACACACATATTAAGAAAAAACACTATTTTTAACGTTCATGATATTTTTGATGTCATTTTTGTTATTTAAACTAGTTAAAAAACAGTTTAAAAAAGTTCTGTCTTGGACGTCCGTGTGTCTGTATGTGCGGATCCTTTTTCTTGTTAACACGATAGCGACCGAAATACTTTACTAATCGAGTCTTTTTTTTTCTCTTACGCTTGAGTATGCTCAGGAATAGAACCCTTTCATTTTTCAGGGTCTGATTCGATGTGGTTTAATTGTTATTAAATAAACAAAAATAATAATTAATAAATATTTATTAAAAAAAAAATTATGAGGCGTGCACTTTTGGATTTTCCAAATTATTTTCATTTAAATTTCATCAAAATCGATGCCCTGGTTAATCTGTGAAAGCGTGACAGATAGACAGACAGACTTTCGCATTTATAATATTAGTATACCTAGATCCACTGAGAAATTGATCCTTATTCTTTGCGTATTTTTTTCTTCTTCTTATTTTTTATCATACCTACCAAGAAATGGTCAAAACGCAAAAAACCTAATCCACCATCTGGTGTAATCGGATAAAAAAATTAAAATATAATACATTTAGATGGTCAAGGCCTTATCAGTTGTTTTTGGCGATCGCTAAACCGGTCAACCTTGGCTCAGAGTTGGCTGTTATCAGGGGCCCTATTTAACATGATGAAAAACAAATTTGAACCTTATTACAATTGCATAGGCGCTATTGTTCTATACATCTTTATGTTGTTGAAATAGAGACTATTTTAAGAACTTTTTTTTTTTAATGTATAATTAGCATGGACCCTATTCACCGTTGATAAACAAATTTAAACCTTATCACAATGCAATAGGCTATATTTTTATATGTACATCTTTATATCGATTTACATGACGCTTATACCATTGAAATAGAGTCGATTATAACGTGTTTATTTATATACGTATTTATCAGGGGCCCTGTGAAACATGTTCTTAAACAAATATGGACCTTATGACATTGAAACAGAGTCTATTTTATAATAGAGTCGTTTACATAGATTAGATATACATATGTATGTAATATAGTGTGTAGTATGTTACGCTGTTTCGTGTCTGAATATAAATTATTCCATCACTTTGTTCAATAGAAAACTTATACATATATATCTTTAGATCGTTAAGAGGCAGTAAAGTGTATCGAAAATTTAAAAAGGAAGTTCTCATTGTATTGATAAATTTTTACCGCATTAATAAATGATAATGATAATATAAAAACGGCTTTCTTTTCATTCCCCTTAAACATTTTGAATTATGAGGTCTAATACGACTACGTGCCTGCCCTTGTCCTCGCGCCGTAAAACGTCGGATTAGCAAAGGTTTAAAAATATAATGAATACTACTAGGTGACCCAGCAAACGTTGTTCTGCCCAGGACACCCTTATCAGTTAGGGGTATAGTTAAATAATATTACTATACTCAGACCTATTGCATATACCTATCTACATTAGTTTAATAAATATGGGTCAAGCTATTTCTAAAAAAAAGTTAAAACATTTTGAAACAAGAATTTTATGTATCTAGCTTGTAGATACAACATTTTGAATTACATTAATTTGTAGAAAACATTAACAATTTTTATCTAACCTTGGTCCTTGACCACCCTCATTTAGTGCGTTTTAAATTAGTTAAAATATAAATTTTAAATTTCTTAATAAATGTAGTACAAATATACATAGTTACATAACTCTACTTTTTGTGGACATTATCAATGATTTGGACTTTGAACGTTTTTTCTGTAAAACGGAAAATCTTGCCGTGAAAATATTCAACTCTTTTTATCTGTAATTTGATGCAAATTCCTTGTAAATTAAACGCGGATGCCGATAAACAATAAATTGTTTTTCAATTTTCTCATCTTTACCTACTTCCTAGTTCCTACTATGGCACTAAAATTAGTATAAAATTAATGAACGCTAATATTCGAGAGAATGGATGTTTGTAACTGTTTCATACAAGAATAGTGAATCAAAACTTTATAAAATAGTGAACAAAGTTTTATTATAGTCCGGATTGGCAAACATACTATTTTAAAACCGCAGGATATCTGTATTCTATAGAAAATAAAATATTGCTTTTTATGTATGAAGCTGTTAGCTGACCGATATCTGCTCAAAATATTTTTTAATTATAATTTTTTTGCAACTGGTAAACTAATACAAAAATAATTGTTCATTTTGAGCCCATAACTCTTATATAAATATAAATAAATAAACAGTATTCCGGTAACTCTTCAACTTTTTTATTGTCTTTCTCAATAAATGGACTATCAAACGAAAAATACATTTCTAATTCAAACAAATAGTTCCTGAAATTATCAATTTTATTCTACTTAACAATATTTTACTATATTATTTGTCCATAATCTTTATATATAAAAATGAATCGCAAAATGTGTTGGTAAGCGCATAACTCGAGAACGGCTGAACCGATTTCGATAATTCTTTTTTTATTATATTGCTTGAAGTACGAGGTTGGTTTTTACGTAGAGAAAACGTAAATATGTACCACGGGCGAAGCCGGGGCGGACCGCTAGTATGTAATAATAAAATGACTTCTATTTACGCATCGCCACAATCAGCTGTGACCTCATTTTACTCTCAATTGATATCACATACCATATTGTTCGCCAAATTGCGCAGTTTCATATTTACACAGGTGTTCGCGAAATCGATTACTTATCAAGGACTGAATGAGACAAATTGATGATTTAACTATGTATATGTATTGTATAGAATTACTTCCGTTTTTTGGTGGACTGCAATAGGTACATAATATAATATTGGAATTGTATGAAAATAATTAAGAAGGCATATAATAATTAATAACTAACAGAGCCTTGCGGTTTTACCCGCTCCGCTCCTATTGGTCTTAGCATAATATGATATATGGCAAATAGCCTACCTAGATAAATGGACTATCTAACAGTGATATAATTTTTCAAACTGGGGCCGTGGTTCCCTTAGTGCCATATCACACTAGCGGATTGCGAGCGGTTTCAAAGCGGA
>CAJQZN010042186.1:0-78949 GCA_907164685.1 Colias eurytheme | reverse complement strand
CCAGTTAGGTTAACTTTTGAACTACTGCACTAGCCAAGCGAGCGAAGCGAGCAAGTCACGTCAGCGGCCGGCGTAAATACTCAAAGAAGTAGCGAGGAGCGAAGCGACGAGCGAGTTAGGTTACTTTTGAACTAACGCACTAGCCAAGCGAGCGAAGCGAGCAAGTCACGTCAGCGGCCGGCGTAAATATTCAAATAGGTAGCGAGGAGCGAAGCGACGAGCGTGTTAAGTAAACTCTTTAACAGTTTATTATGAAAAGTCACTGCCCACTATCGATTAGACACCTCAAAATGATGAAATTCGGGGATCAAGTTTCAAGAATTTAACCAATATTTGAATAAGTAATTTATAAACAGTTTCGACTGACTGTAGAATCGCTGTTAGCAGATGTAACAAATGGACAGGAAATTCAAATGCATTTTCAAATGACTGAAGATTTCTGCCCTGGGATGAGCCGCGAGCTGCTTGCAGCTCGCGCACCACGCACCCTCGAAGGTAGACAGCCCCCCGGAATAGAAAATATTTGAATGGGAAATTTATAAGCACTTCCGATTGACTGTGGAATCGCTGTTAGCAGGTATTTACAAATTGACGGGGAATTTTTATGCATTTTCAACTGACTGAAGATTTCTGCCCTGGGATGCTTCGCGGGCTGCTTGCAGCCCGCGCACCACGCACCCTCGAAGGTGGGCAGCCTCCCGAAGTGGAAAATACTTGAATGGAGAATTTATAAGCATTACCGACTGACTGTAGAATCGCTGTTAGCAGATGTTACAAATGGACAGGAAATTCGAATGCATTTTCAAATGACTGCCCTATTGCTTCAACCCAGAGGCAAAAGAGGCTCGCGGGCTGCTTGCAGCCCGCGCACCACGCACCCTCGAAGGTCGACAGCATTTCAAAATAGAAAATATTTGAATTGGGAATTTATAAGCACTTCCGATTGACTGTGGAATCGCTGTTGGCAAATAATAACAAATTGACGGGGGATTTTGATGCATTTTCTAATGACTGCCCTATTGCTTCAACCCAGGGGCAAAAGGGGCTCGCGGGCTGCTTGCAGCCCGCGCACAACGCACCAGCTAGTCTTATATATAAAAATGAATCGCAAAATTTGTTGGTAAGCGCATAACTCGAGAACGGCTGAACCGATTTCGATAATTCTTTTTTTATTATATTCCTTGAAGTACGAGGATGGTTCTTATGTAGAGAAAACGTAAACATGTACCACGGGCGAAGCCGGGGCGGACCGCTAGTAACAGATAAAAAACAGGATTTATCCAATAAGGAAAGTGAGAATAGAAACATCGAGAGTCGGGTATTGAACCCGCGTTTTTCGTCTACTGCATTAAAGGCAAAAGAGGCAGGTTCATCAGATTTGTTCTATTCTTTAAAAAAACTCATTTAAAATGCATTTGAATGTATTAAAACAAAATATCAAATGAGACGATTTTCCAAAAGAAATAAACGTTTGTAATCTATCCCGATTTATATAAATTACAATATATTGTTATTCGTATGATTTTCCAGGCAGAGGTAATAAGAGTACGTGGTACAGCAACCAAGGTGCCAACAGTATGGGTGGTGGGAGGACCCGGCAGTAACAAAGCTGTGCTCTGTGAAAGGGCTGTGAGTCAAAGGGAGGGGTGGATGCATTTTAGGTAAGTAAATTTTTTTGTTTGATTTCAATCCCTGCTATCTTTATAACAAAAAGGTAGCTCGGTGAAAGGTGGTGATTTTTATCACCGATATCTTGTTTGCAATGAAAATTATAAGAAATTCGTACTGATTTTTATATGTGATCACCATCATGGAAAATAGTATTGCTATAAAAGGTTTAACCACTCGAAATCAATGATCTTCTTTCTTGTTTTTGGACGTTGATAGTATCATATACCAGTTTATAAGTCCAAAATTGAAACTTCTAATTTTTATACCATGCGATAACTCCAAGAAGTTGATCAAATAGCTCAAAATACAATGTTCCTTCACATTTTAACCCAGAAAAAATCCTTTTTCAGCCTTGGCCAAAAGCTCCGAGCATTAGCAGATGCCGGTGGAGGACCAGCATCAGACGGAGCCCTATCCCGTGCAGCAGTGAGTGGTGGGGAGCTGGTGCCCAAGGAGCTGGTGGTCAAGTTGGTGCGGAGTGTGGTGGGTGATGCTGCGAGGAGCGGCCTGGGGCTGGTGCTCGATGGGTGTCCCAGGGACTTGGAGCAAATGACCTGGTATCAGAATGAGGTATTTAGAAAGTTTCAACATTTGGGAATATATATATAGTTTTATTCTAACATTAGTAGGTGATGCGGCGAACGTGTAAGAGCACGAAAATAATCTACTGTATCTGTGCGTCATTTCTAATCGTGATTTCATAGGATTCGACGACTTGACTAGTTTTTAATTTTAATTTGTTATATGGTGCCGCTTCGAGCTGTTCCGCGAACTCTGCCTATGAATTATACATGAATACGTTAATATATTCGGAGAAAAGATTTTTCTATTTGAGTATAAACACGTAAGTAAGATGATTCCCTTTATAAATTTACGTGTTTATACTCTCGACTAGAAAATACTTGACCTCAAATATATTAACGTATTTATGTATCCCACCCAGTATCACGTGGAACTTTACATGGTACTTGTCGGCTACAAAAAAGATTACAAATGTGATATATCTATGTATTTATATGTATATTATTTCCCAGTACAAAACGGAACCTCGTATGGTCCTCGTGGACTGTTCCAAGCTCCAACTCGGTCGTGGTCGTCGAGATGACGCAGTTGGTGCGTTCAGACGTCGACTCGAATTGTTCAGAGAGCTCAGTCTGCCGATGTTGAAGCATTTGGACCATCAGCATCGGTTGGTTATTGTGAGTATAGATGACACTTTTTAGTAGATACCTAATATTTTCGTAGAATGACATTCTTATTTATGTAGAATTGTGTGTACATTTAATTAATTAATTTTTCTTTTTTAATATTTACACACTCAATCAATAGGTAGAATGGATTAGCCACTTAATATTGTAACTAAAACATCTTTAATTTGTAACTACTTTCTTGCAATATAAATTGAATTTTGAATTTGAATTTGAACGCTTTAAATTCACTATGACCTTAGACTGACATTCTAGATTCCATAATATTATAACGACTCTATAAATTCCACACAGCACTCTCATTTCATCTTAATACTATTATAAAGGCGAAAGTTTGTATGGATGTTTGTTACTCTTTCACGTAAAAACGACTGAACCGATTACAATGAAATTTAGCACACATATAGAGGGTAACTTGGATTAACACATAGGATAGGTTTTATCCCGGAAATCCCACGGGAACGGGAACTATGCGGATTTTCCTTTGAAAACGCGGGCGAAGCCGCGGGCGGAAATCTAGTACTATATATTACATTCCATACAGTGGGAGTCTAAATTCATAACAACACTCGAAATTATATACGACAGCACTAGTTTCTATGTAACGACACTAAATTTGAGGTATTATTACTACGTATAGAGAGGACACCACGAACAAAATTTGTACGAGGCGCGCGGCGTGGGGCAGCTAGTTAGTCATAGATTAAGTGATGAGTTTGTGACGTTTGCCTCTAACTCGTGTTACAAAGAGTGTAGTAGCGATGCCCTCTCTAGTACGTAGTACATAGTAACTCAATGGACAGCAATTAAAAATCTTAGAAACCTTCTACCGACGTATGTTTTGCAACTACATCACACATCATTCTTCTTTACTTTATTTTTGAAGTGAAGTGTTGAAGTGAAATTTAAAGAAAAATACAATTATAAACATTTATTCATTTAGGTGGACGGTGACACGGATTTAGAAGAAGTGAGAACAGAATTCACAAGGATTCTTCTAGAAGAGATGGAGAAGAGTGAAATCATCGCGCAGATACCTAACTCTGAAGCACAAAATGGTAAGAAACACGTTTCAAGTAACACTTGCAAAACCTGGTGTAATCTTGTGAAATTTTGTAAATTGTTGTGAAAAAATACAAACGTTTTTTTTAATCAAGTAGACTGTTTTAGAATCGTTTTTTATTATTTAGCTTTCCTATGTTTAGTTATTCTCGAGTTTTATAGAGACATTTGTTTAATGACTTTTTAATCGATTTAAAATACATACAACTTTTACAGGGATCATGTGATAACAATTTGAACACCGGCAACATTTTAGCGTGTCACAAAAAAGTCACGGTCAAAAATATTATCTTGCTGCCTTCTCAGTGTACATTGTGATTATCTATAAATAAATCTATCTATAAATAGTTTTATCAGAAGTTGAGTAAATCAATGTTAGTCTAAGATTGGCTTATTGCCTGTTTATCTAACTACTACCTACTCCGCTTCGCGGTTTCACCCGCGTGGTTCCGCTTCTGTTGGTCTTAGCGTGATGATACGATAAATGGGCTATCCAACACCGAAATAATTTTTCAAATCGGAACAGTATTTTCCTGCGATTAGCCCGTTCAAACAAACAAAAAAACTCTTCAGCTATATAATATTAAGTATAAGATTCACACAAAAATAAGAATTTAGCAAAGAAAAAATAGTCACTGAAAATAAATGTAGGTACAATTAGGCGGCATACCCATTTAAGTACGTGTTTGAGTTTGAGTTTGAGTAAACCTGCAGGTACATCAACAATGCAGCAGTTCACGCACTCAATGTCCCGCCTGGGGGCAGGATTCGCTAATGGTGTGCCCCACTTGCCCCACAATGGGGCACAGAACGGGGTGCCTAATGGTGTGGCCAATGGGTTCATAAATTTGGGGAATAATAAGGTATGAGTTATATTTAGTTGGTTTTTGGGCGTGAGATTTTTGGTAAAATAAAATATGTTGTCTGACTTACTCTTCTGTCCAAGATTAGATTTTTGGCAAATCAACGTAGCCTAAATTACTCTAATGCAATTAAAAAGCAGTAGAAGTATCGGTTAAGGAGCTTGTCCGGAATATACTAACGGACAAACAGATACAAATTTTAGTTTATAACTCTAGTTTTACACGAAAACTATAAACTACTAGCTGTCCCGGCGGGTATGAAAAATAGATGTTGGCCGATTCTTTCAGACCTACCCGATATGCACACAGAATTTCATGAAAATCGGTCCAGCCGTTTTGGAGGAGTATGGTTACTAACACTGTGACAGGGGAATTTTATATATTAGAACATATAGTGTGTTCCAATAATTGCGAATTTAGATTACCTACTTATAAAATCATAGAGATATACATGGGTTTAATTCTAATGGCATTAATATTTATTGACATTGACCAGTTTCATATGAATTATATAGAAATAAACATTATGTGTAAACCTATATCTACGATTTCCTAACTATTTTAAATAATTTATTTATTGATAATATTTTCTTACAGGTAAAACCAATGGTGTCCACAATGTCCCGAATCCCGACCGTCTCTCAGATGACGCATGATGACGTGCGTCGTCTGTATGAGCAGAGTAATGGGGAGATATCTATGAACACGCATATTTAGTGCGGGAAGTTGGATATTATAGAGTTATGAAGATATAGAGCGATCGGAAATAATATCCGTATGAGTATAGTCTATGAGAGAGTGGAGTTATGAAGGTATAGAGCGAACGAAAGATAGGTCTATATGAGTATAGTCTATGTCAGAAAAAGTGTCTATGAACACGCATTTTTGCAATGCGGTATATTATAGAGCTAAGAAGTATATAGAGCGAGCGGAAAGATAGAGCAAGTTGAAAGAAATAAAAAACTTACTAACTGACTTACAGTGGGTAGTTGGATGTTATAGAGCTATGAAGATATAGAGCGAGCAAAAAATAGAGCACGTTGAAAAAATAAAACGTATAACCACAAATATAACAGCTACAAAAAGACAACAGATAAATGGAGTGTTGCATATTGTATAACTAAAAATCGTGCGAGCGAAAAATCGTGAAAGTTGACGTGCGTTATCTATACGGGTACGGGAAAATCTATGAACATTGCACAATATAGAGCTAAGAGGATATAGAGCGAGCAAAAATATATTTGCTGTTAAGTTTCTAAAAAAATTACGTATAAACTATAAACACTAAAGTGAATTAACTGTAAGTTATATTTAGTATATTTGTTTCTTTCTTTTGTTTTGTGTTACATGAGATGGTTATATTTATAGTGCTTATTTATTTGAATTAGGTTTTGAATGATCTTTGATAAGGAAAAACATTTGAAAACTTTTTTATTTATTTCCAAGTTATTATTTCTTAATTATATACAGTGCAATTGACACCAAGTGTAAAATAATGATAAAAATTCTAAGCCTAATAAAGCATAAACGTCCAAAGTTGTAGATTCTATGCGTTTTTCTTTATACATAATATTAAGTAAGTTATATTATAAAAACGTGTTATATTATATTTCAAATAATATCGATTTTATATAATATATTAAATATTAACAGTGTACAATAAAAGTAGAAAATTATCGATTAGAATCAAAGAAATAGAATCGTCAAGAAATTTGTCTGTAATTTATATTCTTTCATTGCAGTAAATTCAGAATTTCATATGACTAATTCCGATAATAAACGTTGAAATATTACACATTCAATGTAAAAATATGTACCTATATCATTGAGCTATTATTACTATGCATAGAGAAGACACCACGAACAAAATCTGTGCTGCAAGCGCGGCGGCGCGGGGCGGCTTGTGAGTCATAAATTAATGTCATCGACTCACCGCTATAGAGGCGACACTTTGTAAATATTCTGCCTATTACTTATCAATTAAAAACAATCAATGTAACAAAAAATATATATAATTAATCTTATAAAGAAATTATTCAAAGCAATCTCAAAAAATCAATAATTTCTTTAAATATTCAAATCTTACTCAAATCGTGAATACTCCGACACATTTCACGAGTCATAGTCAGTCTTTAATTGACTTGGTGTGCACTAATATTAACATCCTCAACCTAAATGTTGATCATATTCCCGATTTGAGCAGTCACGCATTTATAACATTTAATTTTAAAATAAATAAGCCCGTGAAGAATAAACCGTCATGGTATGAGTTTCGACCCTTGAATGATATTGTACCTATGGAGTTGGAAGAAATTTTAGATTTAACAGAGTGGGATAATATTAGGTCATGTGATAACATCAATGATGCTGTGAATATTTTTAACGAGACAGTTCTTCATATATTTAACTCGATTGCTCCGGTCAGGATAGTTTTCAAAAGGAAGGATAAGTGCCTGCCGTGGGTGACATTTCCAATAAAAAAAATGATGGAACTTCGGAATGATGCATTTCACAAATATAAAACATCTGGTTCGATTGATGATAGAATTAAATATAAAGAACTAAAAGCATTTACTAATGAATCAATTTACAATGAAAAGCGTGCTTATTTTAACTTTAATATAAATTCGAAACTTAACGACTCGCGCTCCTTATGGAAAAATGTTAAGAAAACCATAGCTTATAAAGATAGAAAAGAATTAAATCTGCCAAATCTTAAAATTTTTACCGACCCAGATGCTATAAATAAATGTTTTTTAGATATTCCAGGCAACGGCGTAGTAGATATTTCAAAAGTAACTTATTTCCGAAGTAACTGTTTCTCCTCGTCAATATTTGAATTAACTGCAGTCGATGAATCGTGTGTTCGTAAATTAATAAATTCTCTACATTCTAATGCAATAGGCTCCGACGGAATTTCACTTAAAATGTTAAAACTCACCTTTCGTAATACATTACCAATAATAACACATTTAATTAATAAATCTATTGAGACTTGTACTTTCCCGGAGTGTTGGAAATACGCCATAATCCGCCCACTTCCTAAAAAAACGAACCCAGAAAGCGTTAAAGACTTGAGGCCAATCAGCATCTTACCCTGTCTTTCAAAAGTTTTGGAAAGGGTGGTGTGCCAGCAGATCCAATCTTATTTGGAACTGAATGACATTCTACCGATATATCAATCTGGTTTTAGAAGATCCCACAGCACTACCACTGCGCTAATTGACGTTGTAGATAACATTATTTCGGAACAGGATAGAGGTCAGAGCTCAATTTTGGTTTTACTTGATTTCTCTCGTGCGTTTGAAACTATTAATATAAATATGCTCTTATCCAAGTTATCCTTCTATGGCTTCAGTCCCGCGACCGTAAATTGGTTTAAAAGTTATTTATCTAATCGATCGCAATCTGTGGAGCTTACTGCATCCTCTGGTGAGAAAAAATTATCATGTCCACTTGAAATAATTAGAGGCGTACCACAAGGATCGATCCTGGGACCAATTTTATTTGTACTCTACACCGCAGATATCATTAATTCAATTAAATACTGTAAATATCATATTTACGCGGATGACTTACAGCTATACATCTCATTTCATCCCAGCCAGACTGATTTAGTAATTGCAAAGATCAACGATGACTTAAATAGAATATCTAGTTGGGCCGACTCTAACTCTCTAGTTCTCAATCCAATGAAGTCCAAATTTATGGTGTTGGGAACGAAAACGATGATCCAGAAAGTTTTATCGTATAACCCAGTTTTGCACATTAAATCTGAACCGATTGAGAGAGTTGTGACGACGCGTAACTTAGGAGTCATACTGGATGATGGTATGCGTTTTGAGGACCACATTCACGAAATAGCTAGGAACTGTTTTTACAGGCTTAAAGTTCTGTATCAAGTACGTGATTATCTAAGTGAAGATTTACGTGTGAGGCTTTGTGAAGCGTTGATCTTGTCAAAATTTAATTATGCAGATGCACTCTATGGGACAAGATTATTGGCAAGAACCGAGCGCGTAATTCGGAGAGTCCATAATGCTTGTGCGCGTTTCTGCTATTGTATCCCTCGAAGAGCGCATATCTCTCCATTTCTTAGCAAATCCAACTCGCTATTTATGACTTTCAGGAGAGAACTACATTTTAGCGTACTTTTGTTCGGTGTTGTTAAGAACGGTAAACCTGCGTACTTGCATAATAAACTTGACTGGGCAAAAAATGATTATAATACTAGGTTCGCTAATTCCAGAAGTATTAAGCTATCGCAGCATTTTTCTTCGTCGTTTCGTGGTAGCTTCCGTTATGCTGCTTCAAAGTGCTGGAATAATTTACCTCCCCCTTTACGAAATCTTTCTTCAGTGCCATGTTTTAAAAAACGTCTGAGGATTTTGTTGCTCCAGCATCAGAAGCAATTACCGATAGGAGTTCGGCCTGTCGCCACATATTTGAGCCATTGATCATTTCATCATTTCATTTATCGTGTATTTATAATATGTTATCTATTCATATTATCAATTTATATATTATCCATTTATATAATATCTAACACTCTCCCACTGGTCGCAAAATAAAATTAAGGTGCACATATTATATTATATTGTCTCTAGCTATGCTACATAAACACACTGTCATAATTATATGTATCATTTAGTACTGAATCATTGCATCTGTACAGTCACGTGGTCTCCTCTGAAAATCAGTGCAGCAATACATTTTAATTAATGTTTGCTGCTTTGCTGACGGGGAGTCCTTTTTGCCACCATTGCTATATATGTATATTTTTTTTTTCTGTTCTGTGTTAGATTATTAAGATTTATATTTTTGTAATTGGTGGCAAATAAAACACTTTCTATTTCTATTTCTATTTCTATCTATTCATAAACTTATCAATTAAAACCAATCAATGTTACATAAAAAATTGATACGTAGGTAATTAATTTTCATCTTTCAACATGACTTAACCTTTTTTAAATAATATCCCCAGTACATTCTTTTCTAAATGTGTAAAATTATAATTTTCCACTATAAAAATTTACGTCATCTAATATTACTACCTAAACATTTTTCATACACAATGCCATTTCTTAAACTTTTAGTCTATGACAAATGACGCAAAATGGCTCCCGCCAAAAATTTTCCTCGAACCAAGTTTTAAAAATACCGTTAGTTTAATTACCGATGAAAAGTTATTTCTTTGCACTTTACCGCATAACTTGAATTATTAGTAGACTACAGGCCCGTGTTGAAAAAATTATGGGTCATTTGACCCACCAGGTGACCTATCTAGAACGATATAAGAGCATAAAATAATAAGATTCAGCACTATGACGTCACTTGTAAGCTGTCCACCTGAGTGCAGATGAGAATTCGAAGGTTCAGGTAGAGATTTACTCCCCTTGTCTCCATGATTTTTGTACGGCGTTGCGGAATAATTGATTAAAAGTAGAATAGAAATAGTATGACACAGATGGCATACAAAATCAAATGACCAAATTTACCCCGGTAACTGTCGAAAAATAAAAATAAATTCCGACTTTGTGGACCACCATTTTTGTACGGCATCTGTGTCATACTATTTCTATACTGCTTTTAAGCCATTGTTCCGCAACGCCGTACAAAAATCATGGAGACAAGGGGAGAAAATCTCTACCTGAACTTTCGAATTCTCATCTGCACTCAGGCGGACAGCTTACGAGTGACGTCATAGTGCTGAATCTTATTATTTTATGCTCTTATATCATTCTAGATAGGTCAGGTGGTGGGTCAAATGACCCATAATTTTTTCAATATGGGCCTGTAGTCTATAGTGCAATATCGCAACACTTGATGAGTTTCGTGGTTTTTTGCTTTAAAACAAACTAGACATGAACGCGACCATCGCGCTAAAGCGACTGAGTGCAGTGTGGCCGGTTGACCTCTGTTAAGCGGAACATAAGTGATGTAGGCGGTGTCTTCTCCATACGTAGTAATAGTACCTCAATAACCTATATTAATTTTCTTACATTTTCTGAAACAATTTAAAAATAATCGAAAAGTTTCTGTTCGAAAAGAACTTTCTACCACATTAAATTTACTGTTGTATAATAAACCTATAATTATGCATTTAATTAAAAAAAATAAATATAACTATTATGGCAAATGACATTAGAGATTATGTGCCGAATAAATAAGTTCTTAGAATTTAAATTTATGTCTAATAAATATATTAATATTAAGTTGGACCAAAGAATTCACAAATCACGATGTAGATTGTAGGTATGTATTAAATACTTTCATAAAATTTTAGAATGTAGATTTGTCACAAATATGTAATTAATTTTAAATATGGCAATAGTATAATAATATTTATTAGGCTTGGTGCCTTGGTGTATAATGAAAAAAGTGTTTTATCCTACTAATCTTATAAATGTGAAAGTTTGTGAGATTCATCCTCTTTTAAAGAAAAACGCACATAGTTCCCGTTCCCGTGGGATTTCCGGGATAAAATCTATCTTATATTATGTTAATCCAAGTTAACCTCTATATGTGTGCTAAATTTCATTGTAATCGGTTCAGTAGTATACGCGTGAAGGAATAACAAACATCCATGCTCACAAACTTTCGCATTTATAATATTAGTAGGATAATAATCACAGAATAAATATCAGTGTCTTTAAATGTACCTACTTATAGAAATTCAACGAGAGAAACAAAATGGATGTGTTAGAATAAATACTGGAAAAATTGTCCAATCACTTTCCCCATTATACTGACTGCTTAATATGATGTTACTTAATATATTTTTTTTTGCGAAACATCTATACCTCTTATATCATCCTTCTTATTTTGATAATTAAAAATCCTACCCATAGGTTGCCTGGTAGAAATCGCTTAGTAGCGATAAGGCCGCCTTTTTAGCTTTATAACATATTGTCTGTTTCTTTTTTACATGTATTTACTTGGTGCTGAATAAAGTGTATTTATTATTATTATTACTATACCGTACATATATCCGAATTCTGGCGTGGCGACGCATGCCGTGACGACGCGTTTTACAAATTTAAAACATTAAAACCTCTGTTCCCATAGTTTATCGTTTGAAAGAGGTCAAAATAACTGCAAATATAAGAAAAATTTATGAACTATTTTCGTCTAGTAACTCTACATTAACCTACTTCAGTATGCACCAAGGCTTAACATAAGTGCCTTAGCACTAGTTAAATTAGTTATTTATAAGTAAAAAACACATATTAGGTAAGTATATAGAATGCACTTTTTTACTAATACTATGTAAGGTTTTGAAAAGTGAAGTAAATAAATGAAACGATCTGTATAGAACAAACGAATTCAGTAAACAAATATTAAATTGAGCCTTGACCTAAGGTTGCCTGGAAGCGATCGCTGTATTAGCGATAAGGCCGCCTTTTTGTACATTTTCTATTGTCTGTGTTTTTTTGTTATTATTTTGTTTCTGGTGCAAATAAAGTATTTATTCATTCATTCATTCATTAGATTTTATTACACAAAGAAAAAAAATGACTATAAATTCTCTATATTAGTGGTCTATGGTACGATAAAAAAGGCTATTTGTTGTCTATGCTTCAATCTGGAAAAAAAAAATTATCTGCCACAAAGTTATATATATATATATATATATATAAAACAAAAGTTGCCTTATAAGCTGTAAATATTATTCTTATTCACATAAATTTAAGAAACTATATTTTAATAAAATAACAAATTAGTAATTTACACGTAGTATCACTACAGGGGCCAAGTTAGATTTAGATTTTAGATGTAATAATTAATTTTTTATCGAACACACAAACGTAAAGCACTATTTTTATACAAAGTTAATAAATAATATTAAAAATAAATATAACCCAACTATCTACTATCTAATATATAAGCATTTTTTTATAGATTCTGATTTACGACCTTGTCTTATGCGATTTAAAAATATTATGTTGTAGTTTATTTTTAATTACCTAAGTAATGTTTACGTTGTTTTTAATTTTTATGATACATATTTTGTATTAGAATTTTTAAATAAAATAATACTGCAGTTAATATAACTCATAAGGTATGATACATATGTAGAAAAATAAGTACCTAGGTAATGTAAAAGTGATAAATAATAATTATTAATAATTTGTCATCTCATTATCAAATCTTACAGCCGTACAAATAAAAACTTGCTTATTCAAACCTTATGCAATGCATAGATATGATAAGAATAAATAAAGAATAAGGATGTCATAATTTCTTACAAATAAATTTGGAATAACGTCGATGAAACTATGCTCACGCTATGCAATAGGCGCGAAGCGGCAACGTCGCAATTCATTCACAAAATTATGAAAAACATTGAAATTGTCTACGGTTATGCCTTGGTGCTGTCATTTTGCTGACGCTCGTTTGACTTCGTCGAATTTGTTGTGAAGTTTCATCATACGATGTTCTGTTTATTTATTTTTTTAAATATTTATTGGAAATAATTTAAATATATCATTAAATATGCAAGCAAATGATAGATAACGCTATCCAATATCTGGAGAACAGAAGATAAACCCACCTTGAGATAGAGAGTTGCCAAATATCTGGTACTCAAAACATACAACTCCAGGCTTAGAAGATTTATATTTTCAACGAAAGTGTATATTATTGTGATAAGTTTAGAAATAAGTTTTATGTATGTATGGATTGGCGCATGTTGTAAATAAATAAATCATTATAAATATCAAAAGGGTTTTTTATAATTTCGTATATTTTGACATTTCATACAAAATTTTCCATTTCAATAGGTACGTAATGAAATTATTAATGTGCTCAACTTTTTCTACTTCTTGTATTACTCTCATTGCTATTATCTCAAATTTAGATTGAAAATTGCTTCTAAAACTTGTAAAACACAGCACAATGTACTAAAAGATATGTTATAACTCGGTTATGTCAGACTTATACTAGGGTGGTAGCCGTAATAAGGACGGAATAGCATTAGTATGAATACTTATTACGAAGTTATACTAGGTTACATTTATTTCGTGTTTATTTGTATGATTTTTCCTTATTCTTAGTTTATTCTTTGCATAAAATGTTATAACTCGTTTATTTGTACGGCTGTTAGGATATAGACACAGTATTACAATATTATTTCCTACAGTAAGAAATCGCCTTTGATGTCGCGCGATGCCGCCGCCAGCGTAGGTACTTACGCTGCCACACGAAAATACGCTAGGGTTGCAACAAATGGGAAATAAAACAATTGTGATTATTAATATTATGATGAAATCATTTATTCATATTTCATATGTACATTCAAAATAATTGCGATTATTAAATCTGATGTAATTATTTGTTCATAAATATATAATTACAGATATTGCACTGCTAAATATTATTTACGTGGACACTTTATTTTTGGATGTTCTTAATTGTATATTATAACATTTAACTAAGTAATGCATTCGCATTGGGATGTACAATCTGATTAGGAAATAATGAGGACAACATATACATAGCTTTGATTTTAATTCAACAGATACAATGAATACAATCTTTCTGAAATATTGTTTCCTTCTGGGATTTCAATGTAGATTTACATCCGTAAACGGAACAGTTTGTGCGCGCCATAATAGAATATGTAAGTACCTATGTATAATAAAATTATTACACAAAAAATACGACTGCGTCGTCCTTTCGCGATAGGTAAAGCAATCTCAGCGTGATTGCTTTACGCGGCCTGCGTCGCCCGACCCCCGCCAGTTCCCCTCCGTTTCTCTGCACAAGTACATTCGTCGCACTACTGTAGGATGGTAATACTGTGATATAGATAAGTACAATTAAACACAATTATTGTATGTTTGTAGACATTTTATTATTTCATATTTGTATACGAACAATAAATAAATGCGCACAAATTTTATATGAAATGGTGTTTTATTTAAAATCCTTATCTTTATAAATCTTACGTGCGGAGCACTTACCACCAGGTGACGCGTCTGCTCTGTTGCCTCCTATTGCATAAAAAAAATTATGCAAGTTGATTTATTAAAGTATATTTCCATACAAAAGAAATGATTAAGAGAGAATCGAGTAGATATTTGCACAATCTTATCAACGACCTTCGCGGTACATTGATATGCAATTACAGAACGAACAACAAATGTCAGTTCGCGCCATTTTTTCTGAAAGTTTCCCGCGCAAGGGTCGCTCTGGCTGTTTGGCACAGTTTTCATGGCCTTGACCGCCTGAAGATCCGCAGTTGCCCTACGAAGCTCGTGCAGTTCGGGTGTGGACTGTTCTATTTAAAAATCAGAACATCGTGATAAATATTTAATATGGTAAGTGGTTGATTATAGACTATTTTCGTCTTTATAATATAGATAACAACCAAGGATATACTGTTTTATTTATAAACCTGCGCATTGTGTTGGTGGACCGAATTGAAGAAATTTAAGATAACGTTACGTCACGTAATGATAATAATAGTACGGATAAATACTTTCTAATGTTCTTGTTAATGCATGTTGGCAGATAATTATAATTATCAATGATAATATTGACAAAAATATTGAATACACACTAATAATTACATATTATGACAAAGCTTTGTTTATTCGATTTCTAAAGGTTTTAAAATAGTGAGTATGTCTAATAAAAATTTAAATCAATCTCGAGCTTTGGACCCACAGTTTGGACCCGTATTATAAATTAAAAAAAATATTAAAAAGTAACAAATTTCGATCTAATAATTAAATTTAATTTATGTCATTATTTTTGTTTTATTTATATTTATTTAATAAAGGTAACAACTCTACTAAAGTATTATTACAAAAAGCTGAAAAAAATCGATTATTATAAAGCACGCAGGTCATTTGAAAGGTCAAACGGCATTGATTCTACCTTGATTTTTCACAGTTTAAAAATACACTACAGTAATTATTATCAGACATGAAAAATGAATAAAATGCTTTAACATTTTATTAATTAATAAAATCTAATATAATCTATAAATGTGTGTTTTTTTCTGTATAATCATCAATTTTATAAATCACAGATCAATTCGCTACAAATACAATTAAAAAATAACTTAGTGGATTTCTATACATTTTCAAGAAGACTGACCTACGATATAATAAATGCATAAATTATTATTTTTTTAATCATTAATAATGTATAGCCAATCACTTCAACAACAATCTTAGAATTATGAAATTCCTTCCCAAACTATAAGCAAACCCAGGGCACACTATGATACTAGGTTACAAAAGCTTCGTTGGCGTAGCAAAGCCTACGCCGTTCAACCATTAGCCTTTTTATTCGTTCAAGTATAACATTCTCGTTAAAATATATTTTTATACCTTTGTAAATTTCCTTTGAAATTAAAATATCGAGCCATATTTTTAAAAACAATTTTAGAAATAATATTACAAACTTGATGATTTTTACCTACGCTACGTATACGGCTACGTATATTGTCTTCTTTTTTTAAACAGAAACATTCATCATTAAAACATACGTCTTTTTATGTATATTATTTAAAGATTATTATATAATAATAAAAATGATTTATTGTAAATTCTCTATTACATTTTTTTCATAAAAAAACTCAATTGGCGTAGCAATGTCTACGCGAATCCGCATTAAAATGAATTCAAATGATGCATAATGGTTGTCTAACAAGAACCAACTGCGAACTTTCACGTTTCAAATTAATTTATTATTTAAATATAGAATTAGTTAGATTGTAGGACAGGTAGGTAAATTAAAATAACAAATAATCATTTATTATAAATATTGTGAGGCCACGTTCTCAACTTAATATTATTCATTTTACGTATTATGAGCTCTTATTTCTAGACAGTTTACGGTGTGAATTGAACTGACTGGCAAATTCATATTATACCATAATTAATCAACGCTGGTTATTGCGATCATAATCACGGCGTAAACTCTCTGGAAATAAGAGATCAAAATACGGCCCCATAATTTATGTTGTCTTTAATTAGTTGCTCAATAATATTATGAGTCATGTGGCCAGTGGCCAGTGGGAACAAAAGATATGGGCTGATGATGATGACCTCATTAATACTACTTTTCACGTATAAAATACAGATTAAACGTTGGATTAAACAATATAGGATAAGGAACAGTGACTTTGAGTGTTACTGCTTAGAAATGCGGTAGTTGGCAGAGAGACAATTCTATATTTATGTAAAAAAATGTTCCTGTAAATCTTTATAACGATGTCAAACATTTTTTAGTAGATTTTTTAATTTTGTTAATGTTTAATTAATTTTATTATATTGTTTCACCCGCATTGCTCAGCTCCTGTTGGTCTTAGCGTGATGATATATAGAGTTTTTCAACTCAGACTAGTCGTTCCTGAGATTAGCGCGTTCAAACAAACAAACTCTTCAGCTTTATAATATTAGTATAGATAGTATACATAGATTAGAACTAATTATTTAGAATTAATTATTATATAGTATTCAACAATACCATTACCTAAATAGGGAAATAAAAGATAGATTTAGGTAGGTCATGTTTATTTTTTTATCGCACATGATTACTATTTGTTATTGAACATGAATAAACAAGTAATTATTTATATTATACATACCTACAATGTACACACCGTGATACGAATAACTTGAATATATACATATTAGTAGGTATTATTCTTAGCACATGGACCATTTATTTACGCTACGACCAACTTCTCGACAAAGGTACCTATAACTTCATTTAGAGATAAATATAAAAACATACAATGACGTATGAATCTACGTAACTTTCGGTCGTAAATTGTTATTTCTCCAAAATAATCCAGTAGTGTGTTACCCGCTGAAATCGACTCACAGCCAATTGGCAGCTGGTGTATAGTTCAAGATCTTTCTTCATAATATTAACGATATTTTGATGTAAAAATTAGTATTCTACAAACCATTTATTGAAGAAAACTCTACAAAGCATATAGTTCCATTTTGGAAGAACATTGCGTAATATAAGAATAGCGATTGCGAAGTGACTCTACATATTCTAAAACTGCTTTGGAGTTTTAATTGATCAAAAACTTTTTCGCGCTTATAAACATCTGTGTCGATTAATGAGGACAAAGCCTTGCTTTTTATTAGTTATTCCAATAAATGAGAAGCTCAATAAATTGTACGAATAACACCAGAATACACCGCTCTTGGCGTCGTTTATACCGCGCCAAGTATCACGCGTTTGTTTTACGCCAAAAATTATCCCAGCCTTGTAAGATTTGCAGTTAAATGAAAACCACCATCAAAGACGACAGTTTTGTGAATAGAGTGCTGTATTTCATTATATTAGTGACTACAACGTGTCTTGAATTGAAGTTAGATTGGAGAGCTAATTACAAGGTAATAAAGGTGTTTTTAGCTTTTGTTTTAGAAAACAAATTGTGTTTGTTGTTCAACAATAATATATGTTAATACGTGTGCGCTTTTTATTGAATTCGTGTTATTGGTGCAATGTCACAAATATTACGTGCTCAGAATATAGAGTGCATAGAGTGAAAAGAAATTGACGGAAGATGATCATGCATTTTCACCGGATATCGGGATAGAGAAGACTGTGTTGCGAAATACATAAATATACAAATCTTATAGTTACAAATAAATTGAATGAAAATTGTTATGGGGTTATTATTTTTTTATAATTATTCTTTTAATATCAATAATTAATTTTATTATAAAGGAACAAAGGAATCATTCTGAATTTGAGGGACACGTAGATAAATAATAAACTTTAGTTTTTCGTTTTTTCCGTTCATTTGTATTTTGAATATTTATTAGTCTAGTGCTTGTCTAGTGAAACTAGAGTGAAACGTGAGTTTGTCCATTATTTCTAACGACCACCGCAACTATTTCTGAATAGCAACTGTCAATCATATTCGATTTTAAATTTAACTAAAATATAATTAGATTTTTAACGCCAATCACACGTCTTTAACGTCCATAATTTTTAAAAAATATTTTAACAACAAAATTGTCGAGACAGTGACAACGTGTAGCGGTCATTGTCGGATCAGAAATAGTCGGCCTTTTGAATGTTAATGTGTTGTGAACATGTTGTGAAGGTTATTTTACTCGTTATAACAAAAAAGAGTGATTTAGAGTTGTTGAGTTTATAAGTAAGGTTATTTTTTGAGCAATAAATAGAGATTTCTTGTAGTAAAACTTCTTTAGGTGCGTTGAGAGTTGGTTGAGAGTAAAATTTCACAGTCATGGCAATACTGTAACGTCATACATGTAGTACGGCGACGATTTTGGTATTATTGAATTTTGCCAAAACAGTTTCACTTCTGACACGTGTGCTCGGCACATACTCTTTTTATAGGGACACTGCAGAGTTAGGACTAGGTTGGCTCGATAAAGAATGGTTCATTTCCATGTCCTACAAATCGAATCTGCATAAATATGATAAAGAATCCCATTTTATAAAACCTAATGTATAACAAAAAAATAAATTAGTGAAGTAAGAGTGAACTTTATCAAATCAATTACAGCATCATCATACTTACAATTTTAGATTGAACAGGTAACAGAGACCACTTTTAAGTAAAAAAATACGATTAATGTAATAAATTAGAACTCTGTTCTATAATGGTTCTACAAAAACACAGAACTTGTCGTCTATTTACATAAACTATAGATAAAAATAAACAATAAACATCAACAATGACACTGTCAACATAACTTTGATATTATTTACAAGAGATTTGTTAAAATAAATTTACAATGGAAGATAACTGTTACCCATGCGACGAGCCCATTATCGAGAAGAAGCCAGCGTGCCCTTTGCAGTGCATGTCGCCTAAATGTAAAGCTTTTCAGGTATTATGTTTAAACTAGCTACGCGACCCGATTCCGCTCAAGCTCTGTGTATAACGGTACCTGGAATCAAATAATCTGGAATATTATAGCTACGGGCTACCTTATAAGGTGTATTCTTATATATAAAAATGAATCGCAAAATGTGTTGATAAGCGCATAACTCGAGAACGGGTGGACCGATTTCGATAATTCTTTTTTTATTATATTCCTTGAAGTACGAGGATGGTTCTTATGTAGAGAAAACGTAAATATGTACCACGGGCGAAGCCGGGGCGGACTGCTAGTATTATGATAAAAATACGTGAGGCACTCGAGGACTGCCGCGGTAAAGCTATTGCATAGCATCGCATCGCTGTGCCGGTTGGAGTGGGGGGTGTTAGGTTTTTTCGTTACGGAATTTTTACATTGGGTCGCCGCGCTCAAAGCCCGCGATAGAAGCTATGCAATAGCTTAATAATTAATTAATAAATCTATAGAATAATTATACACATTTAGAAAAAATATTACCTATTTATCTCTTTTTATGCCTTATATTATTAGTGTAGGTGTAGTAAAATAACTTTAACTACATTTTTCAATGAATCCATTATAGGCTCTACATTTTTATTTTTGTTGTTTCTAAATATTTGTGGGTATTAAAAACAAAATATAAGTCCTACAGTGAATAAAAACGCTTTCCTCGAAACTTCTAAATGAAGACCGAGTATTTATAACGAAATCAATGTCATGTTCATTAAACATTAAGATTGAGGCTCTACGATACTCCCTATCGTGAATCAATATTTCAAAAGAGCTGGCTGAACAACCGACCTTATATTTAAAACTTCAGTATTATATAGTTAAATATATATAGAACTGGATGAAACAAAGGGAAAACTTATTGAAAATTACACATTTGGAATACATTCTTAAATTCTGAAAAAGCAGGTCAGCTAATTATTAGCACTAGTCTAGAATCTAGATTTATAGTTATAAAAAAAGTATGCAGTATTTAATTTATCTGCAGTTTTAAGCAAGAAATCCGCATTTTCAGTTTAAATACATACCTACATTTTCATCCGTGTAATTTTTGTATGAAAAGCACGATCAAGCAATTTATAGGATGGCGAATGAATAAGCAGTTTTAGTTGAATCTGATTTATTGATTTTTATGAACAATTCATTTGAATTGTATACTATTTAGTAGCATGTTGTCACGAAATTATGAACAATATGTACCAGTAGAAATGAATGCTAAGTTCAGCAGTGAGCTTTATGCATCATAACTATTCGTATTCAAAGCATTTCTCTGAAAGCAATAAACGTTGTAGTAGGTATATTGGTTTATAAATCAATTTGAATTATAACTGTAGTATCTGCTGTTTTAATGGGCAATATTATTTGGAATAGGCAATTATTTTAAAGTGAGGTTGTTCGAAATTATTTTATGTTACATGATAATATGGTTTATTCAAGTTCGATTCACTGAAAACATGTTATAAAATTTAGTAACAATTGAAGGCAAATAAAATTGCTAGAATTATCTCAAACAGTAAATGTGTCTTTCATAGTTATATCTTTCTCATAAAATGACTGCTCGAGCGGTCGGTCGTTGACTGCTCGAGCTGTCGCTACAAACCGCGCAGTTGACGGCTTGAAGCGGTCGAGACGGCTCAAGCAGTCCGTGTACGGCAGTGAATGAATGTCCATAATTCACCGAGCGGTCGCGGCTTCAAGCCTTCTCAACTGCTTAAAGCGGTCTGCGTACGGCCGCCCATAGACTCATATTTGAAAGTAATATCTCATCGATCTTCAATTCGGTCTACACATCGCAAAAATTCAAAATAATCGATACAGAACTTCAATGCACATCTCCAATTCGTAATCCTCACTATTCCAGGCTCCAATCGACACAAGCAAGACACCGATCGTGTGGGTGCTCGGGGGCCCCGGGTCCGGCAAGGGCACCCAGTGTGAGAAGATCATCGCCAAATATGGCTTCACTCATCTCTCCACCGGGGACCTGCTGCGAGCTGAGGTGAAGAGCGGCTCCGAGAGGGCCAAGTGCCTAACAACTATCATGGAGAGAGGTAGGAACTATGCAAGTATATGGTTGATGGAAGGGGTACCCAGTGTGAGACCATAGAAAGTACGGCTTGCTTTACCAACCTCTCTACGGGTGACCTATAGTGAGCCGAGGGCCAAGTGCCTCCCTGCCATCATGGAGAGAGGAGGAGAGAGTAACCTAACTATGGAACTATTGCTTCAAAGTATTGATTGTATGTTAAAAAGATATACTTTGTATTCAACGAAGAAAGCACTGTCCTAAATCCTAATGAACAAAAAATATTTGCAAGTTTTTGTTTATTACTGGACATGTAAAAATGTTTTTCTTGTAGATGTAGATTTTACTCTGGCTTTCAAATCGATTTTGTTTATTAATTGATTATAGAATTCTAAATAATGAAACTACGAAATATAGCTTACTGATGTGATGTGTTTAATAAATGACCCATAGTTATTAATGCCACTATAATATTCATATAAAAGCTAAGTAATTACTTCGATATCGATTGTTAGTTCAATTAACTATTCGTTCTTTGCTAAGCAAATAAGGTGGGTAAATTTTCGAAGCATCAGACAAACATACAAAATTTTTATTCTCGCTTCTCTGTCCCTATGTCCCTTTGTATGCTTAAATCTTTAAAACTACGCAACGGATTTTGATGCGGTTTTTTTTAATAGATAGAGTGATTCAAGAGGAAGGTTTTAGTATATAATTTATTAGGTTTTAGACGGTAAGCATAATATTACTAAATGTACATTCAGTAATTGGTGCATTACTCTATTTTATATATATCTAGTATTTACAATACTTCAATGTAACTTTCCAGGAGAATTAGTACCAAATGACATAGTGCTAGACCTCCTCCGCGAGGCTATCGTGGCTGCCTCTGGGGAAGCTAAGGGCTTCCTGATCGACGGCTACCCGAGGGAAAAGTCCCAGGGCATCGCCTTTGAGAAAGCTATTGCACCTGTTACTGTAAGTTTTACTTTTAGTGCTTTTAGCAAAGCACAAATATGTTCCTCATTTTTAGTTTATAGAACGATATATTGTCGAAAGGTTTAATGTACGTAAGTAAGGTATCCAAAATGTATGGAAATAGTTATTGCAAGTTACTTAAGATTAACTACTTTCCCCGGCTTCGTACGGGTTGACCGAAATAAAAAAATAGTCTAAATAAATAGTTTTTACCGAGTAATATGGTATATGCCGTGGGGAGCAGGTTTAAGAATAAAAATCGGTAAAAATGAAGCTTACTAAGGGTAAAATGATTTTTAAAATCGATAAAGTAGTTTTTCAGTTGAAACTACACGAATTCCCTTCATAATATAATGTAAGAAGTAAGAACCCTTATGACCTGTGAACCACAATAAATGAATTTGAAAAAAAAAATTTAAATTCACTTCAGCGCGTTGTGTGTAAAATTTCAAGGTCGCGTCGTATCAATACCGTCACGACTCACGCCATGGAGTAAGGCGACGATTTAGATATTTAAATCTTGTCAAAGAAGTTTCATTTTAGACAAGTCGTGTGCTCGGCACACGCTCTTTTTTTGGACTGTAATTATATTTAAGTTATTGTTGTAAATGTATCTTTTATTCAGTTTTATGGTTATTTATTCATTCAATTAGGTAAATCATTTAGGGCTAATTTTTCAATCCTTGGATAAAACTTATTTGTCGAATAATGTATGAAACTATACAGTACCATTTCAAAATGTATTCTTATTGCCCGCAATTGACAGTTTACCGGTGACATTTTAATATTATCGTGTTAGAGCCAGCGCGCACGAGCAACTTTGTCTCCGCAACTATTTTGTCTCTCCCATCAATTTGTATGGGGAGTTGCGTCGCTACGTGCGCGCACTTTCATACTAGCCCATGGGTGGGAGAGACAAAATAGTTGCGGAGACAAAGTTGCTCGTGCGCGCACTGTCTATAATACTTTATTGGATGGGTAAGTTTTAACCAGGGATTGAAAAATTGGCCCTTATTCGATTTAATATATTCCAGGTGATAATCTACTTCGAAGCGTCCTCCGAGACGCTAACACAGCGGCTACTGGGTCGCGCGGCGAGCTCGGGGCGCGCGGACGACAACGCGGAGACCATCAAGCTGCGGCTTAAAACCTTCCTCGATAATAATGATATGGTGCTCGCGCAGTACCCCGATAAGTTGAAGAGGGTGAGCACTTTCGTATCCTAAGCATCAAATTTATTTTTGAAAGTCAAAAATAACATTATTATTGTATGATGGGATCGACAGTAACCATGATAATATAATCCCCTCCACATTTGACTCAGCGCTACAGTTACTTGCCGCCTATAGAACAATAAGCTTTGATAGTTCGCCCATATTAAGTAACTACTACGCGGTCTTTTCTCTGTTGAAACTGCTCTCCGAAATGGTGGTATTATTATTTTTCTGAATTTTAACGAATCAAAAGCCGAGAACCGCGTTATTCATTGGTAAAAAAAAGAATGAAATCGATGAAGCAGTGAATAGATGGACAGACAGACACAACAAAATATTTTGTTTGTTATAGGTATGAATAGTGATTAACTTTTGAGATTTTTTTTTTTCGATTTCAACCGTTTCTTTCATTCAAGCGGAGATAAATAGGTACGACACAAAATCTTTCAGCCGTTTCTGAGTTGTAAATGTAGATTATAAATTCGACTGCTGTTTTACCCGGATCTAACTAACTAATCTATTTTATGTCACCAAAAGATAAATAATAATTAATAACAATGCTATGATCTTCTTCTACAATCTGCTCTACTATTCGTTTTCGTTCAAGATATTTTACACGAAAAATTGTAGGTTATAGTAGTAATAAATATCAATTAGAAAGTATGTAATTTCCTTAAAATTATGCATGTATACAGTATAATAGGTTAATTATTTATTAATTTGTTACAGATAAACGCTGAAGACACTGTGGACAACATCTTCAGCCAAGTGCAGCAGATCCTGGACCCGCTCGTCGCCAACTAACTCAACTGCTCTAGTCTTGTACATATTATCATTTAATTTAAATTAACGGCCTCTGCTAATAAAGTATATTTATTATTATTGACTTTTATTTATAATCACTTTGGGATTATTGATCGGATTTTATCAAATAAGGAGATCTCTATAGGATGTTATAGCTCGTTGCAAATCTGAACAATAAAAAATATATTAAATACGTAAGAACTTTATTGAAAAGAAATGCTTAAATTTATTATTTTCGCTTATTTCTAATAATAATTAAAATAAAATATCTTCTTTTTTTCCTAGACTAATTATACCGTTGATTATATAAATAATCAAATACATAACAATATTATGTAACTTAACATTTTTGCCTACAAATCTAGCATTATTTTATTTTTTCAAAAAGTTTCATAAATATTTAGTTAATTGATCGACAAGTTAAAAATGTATAGTTCTCATAATGTTAATAAATGTATACCTACTTCTATTTTTAGTTACTAAGATTTTAATTTGACTGAGATTTTTGATGATCTATAATTTATAGAAGTAAAATTCTAATAATTAAAATAGTTAAATTCTCCTAATGCTAGTTGTCCTAACTTTTCTTTGATTATTTATATTTTGACAAATGTTAAATGATAATGAAAAAGTTATGGCAGAATCATTTCTTCCTGCTCTATCTCCCTCTGACGAACGGCGACAGCAGTCTCCACGAGCAGGTACAAACACTTAAATTTCTCCTCTCTTTCGTAAGGCACCACCTGAAGACACGGTTCCGTTAAAAACTACACTTACAAACAAAATCTCATCAAAAAGGAACCATCGTATCAGGTGATGCCGGCGTTAAAACTGATCAAAAATAAAAGAGTATCTTTTATAAAACGTTTATTCATAACACCAAACAAAATATTACCACTCGAATCAAACCAAAACATTTTCTTATTTGACGCTAAAACTACAATGTCTGTACAACGTGATTGTATTCAATTTATATTGTTTTAACACCGACGTCGCCTGCACATAATTCCCGAAAGATATAAATTTAATCTTAAACTAAAACTTTAAATTTTTATATATTATATCTAAACAAAACAACACATAATTTATATGATCCTGATAACAAAATCATACACGCTACTTCTTAGGTATCCTAAATAATTAACTAAAATCACAATCGCATGCTCTAAAATTGTCTGAATAAAATCTCTGCCCACACGTGTGTAATGCCCGGTTTACACGAGCATGACACGAGCTAAATAACTAAGAGCTTAGTGCTTGTCACTTATACTAAGTCCGTGTAAACCGGGCAGTAGGCAGAGTTTTGAAATGCGATATAATAAACTTTAAACTTTACAGCCACGAAATAAGACGTTAATTTCAATGAATGTGTTATAATTCGTAGCGCGGACTTTTTGACGATCTCGAGATTGTGAGTCTAGCTATTTATAGTACCTCAGCTAAATCTCAAATAATCCAGCTTGTTTAAAACTAATTTTCATTATATCCACCATGTTTCAACAATTGGGATGTAACTACATATTTCAACTATATGTCAAACAGTTTCATCCCCAGTTTCCTAAGGGTCAAATAGTGCATGGCATCCCCAAATCTTCACAAGTCCTAACACCATATTAAAAGCTAAATCATTCAGCAAATCTAAGTTTAACACAAGTAACCCCCACAAATATTTCCAGACCCACAAGACCACAATAAATGAATTTTAATTTGACAAGACCATCTAGTCTAAGTAGGCCGCCTATCACACAGTCAAATCCCCAAACATTTTTGAAGTGAAAACTTCTTTAGCGGCGTTGAGCACTTTTCCTGTAATGGGTATAAAATCTTAAACTCGCGTCAGGACACGTGACCTGATCGAAAAAGCGTAAGACGGATGGATATCAAACATGCTCAACGTTAATAATCAAGTTTTCACTTCTGCCGGCACTCCCGGAGTGCAACCCGTCTTTTTTATCCCCAAATGTTCCCAACATTAGCACATTAAGTATGACACCACCGCCTATCACACAGTCAAATCCCCAAACATTTTTATCCCCAAATCTTCCCAACATTAAGTATGACACCACATGTCCGTAGTGGCCACTTCCAGCTCCACAGCGACGGGCGGCGGCGGTGTACTCACCTGTCTGCGCACCGGAGTGAGCTGCGTCCACACCGCGCTCTCACCGAGATCTGGAGTCACCCCGTCCTCTGTACTCACCGCTACTACTGGCGTTCTGGAGGAGAGGATGGTGCTGAATAAAAGAGATGGAAGAGAATAGCTAGTAGTGCTAAATAGGGGAATTGTGAAGAGTGAAGGAGATAGCTTGTTTCGTAATTCCTGTCGAATAATAAGTGTGCTCTTTTTCTGTTAAATGGATAAGATAGCGTCTAAAACTCTAAAGCTTTTTATTCTAATGTTGCCAAATTTATAATCGGTACTTTATTAGGCTTTTATGTAGGGACCATTTTAGTGGGTTTTTCTAATGAAAATATAAATTTCAATTACACAGTAAATTGGGAGCCTATTAATTTGTGAGATTTGAATCAGATAATTAATAAAGGTCAATTTTATTATTCGAAACTTTTCAAATGTGAACTATGCATATAAAATTTAATCAATGACAATTTTCTACTAGCTTTAAATAAAGTACCTACCCCCTAACAGCATGCAGATCCCGTTCTTCCGGTCCATAGCGTATGACGCTCTGCCACACGGACGGGTCGTACTTCACCTCCTCCTCGCTGATCGCGCTCGAGTAGCCCTCCTCAGCGTCTACCAGCTCATCCCCATCCCGGTACACTAGGAGACCGTCCCCGTAGTCATGGGGACGAGTGGGGTCGACTATGTTCTATAGGAATGGGTGGAAAGTGTTGGGTCAATTTTCTGTAGGATTATGGAAAGATGTGGGATAAGGAAGGAAGGTATTGGAATAATTATGATTCTTAGTTGACAGTAGATTTTAATGAGCTAGTTCTAGTAGTTCTTCTATGATAGAACGACCAACCGTAAGTTTGCCTCATGGATCCTCCTCTAGGATCATTTGGATACAGTAATAAGCGGCTGAACAGCTTATTTTAAAATTGTCATGGTTCCATTCAAATCCGCAAAAAGTCACCTAGTCGTAGTAGTTTATTCGATGTTCTTTGAATTCTGACACTTCAATAAAAGCAGTAAGATTCAGCAATTTCGATAGAAACACTGTTCAATTTCTTTAGTTGAAATAAATATTGCTTCATTTCGTCAGAATGAATGTATGGAACATTAATTTTCATCTAGTCGCCTTTTGAAGCTGATAGAAACTGAACACTCGTATTAACAAAAGAGTAACACCACAAATTATTAAATAGTAACTAGGAATACACATTTGCTAATTAAGTGCCTAGAGTTGCATGCAAGTGACAAGTGTTAACATACAAACATACGTACTCCATAGCGATAATCACACATCCACTGAGCTATTTTCTTGCGAAGATAAAAAAAAACAACTGCTAAAAGCGGCCGTACACGAGCAGCTAAAGCAGTTAACGTCTGAGCGACGTAGGTACATGGACTGCTCGAGCGGTCGGTCGTTGACTGCTCAAGCTGTCGCTACAAACCGCGCAGTTGACGGCTTGAAGCGGACGCGACTGCTTGAGCAGTCCGTGTACGGCAGTGAATGAATGTCTATAGTGCACCGCGCGGTCGCCGCTTCAAGCCGTCGGTCTCAACTGCTTGAAGCGGTCCGTGCACGGCCGGCCTAAGCTAAAACTTTTTACTTTTATACGAACCTGAACTTCCACTCCGTTCCACGGCATCATCATGCTCCCGGGTGGCATGCCAATACCCGACGTGGACGGCAGCCCCACCATGGGCCCCACGCCGGGCGGCTGCTTACGACCACGACGCGATATCGTGTAGTGTAACGGGTCGTGTCCTTCCCGTCGTATCATTTCGGGAAGGATGCGACGGCGCGCGTTTATGAACCAATTGCATACCTTGAGATAAAGTTCTTTGCTTATATTGTAGCATTGAAAAATAGTATTTTAGTTATTGTGTGTGACCTAGTTGGTAAATCTAGAAGTGTATGAATTTATTTAAAATTTCCTACTAATCAATTATAATATAGGATAAGTTTCTAAATTTGAATGCAGAGGGCAAGTTACGACTGCTGTGCCTGTACCTATTTTTAAAATGGTTAAAATACCCAACATTCAAAGGTTGAATACAGGAAACACAAAAAACATTATTTACGAAATCTAGGATATCAGTATTGTGATTAGCTTTACAAAATCACCTGCAAAACCGTCAAATTAGCCTCTTGACTCAGCGCCATCTTCTCCGTGTCGCTTGGATAGGCGTTATATCGATGATCATACAGCCACCTCTTCAGAATGCGCACAGAGTTCTTGGGCAGGTTGCCCCTACGCTTACGAACTGCCCCCACCATTACGCCTTGCGGTGGGGGCAGACGGGGCATCATGGCCATTGGCGGCATTTGGGGCATTTGGGGCATTGGACGCACTGTCTCCCAGTCATTTGTCGTGTCGATGTCTTCGTTGGAAGACGTTGATGGGAAACGGTCTCGCGCTGAAATATTTTCTAGAACTATACAAAATTCTATGAACCCATTAATGTACCTATAAAATTTTGCATTATGCTGTCAGCCCTTTTTCTATTAGATGCAGAGTTTATATTTTTAAATTTAATTAATGGTATTTGTACATATTTTGTTCGGTATTGCGTATTTGAAAGCGGTTGGAACAAGAGATAGAAAATATTTAAAAAACTGTCGAGCAATAATTAAAATATCAAAAATAGAGTCGAACCAAATTATAAATTCATGCATATTAGTCTTAGGAAATAATATACAGAAGATGAAATAGGTATATAATATAATCAATATTATATTATTGTATTGTGGATTAGCAGATTAATATTTATAACTATTCCTATTTTGGCATCCACATTTTCTATGGTATTTGGTAATAGAAATAGCTTTTGATGTGTGATCGTTTACTATAAAAATAGAATAAATAAAATTATCAATAAGTAGGTAGTTACTAAAATTACATCTGACTCCAATCTGACTCCCATCACATCATAAAGAGCGCGTAACAATATTGTCAGAGAAGTTTGAGTCAATTTAGTTTTTGTCAGTGCAAAAGTTTTTTGATAACATTGTCAAAACTTTTCTACTTACGCAGTTTGATTTTCATAACTTTAATCACGGATTTCCGTAGCGTGGCTATTTTTTCAATATTTTATTTATTTCACAATAAAATTTCTTGTACGGTCGTCAATGCTTGAGGACTTTCAGCAAACTGATTTGTTTTTTGTTTTAAAAATCGATCCGTTTTTGTGACAAATGACAACGACTTGTGTCGCTTGTCGACGGTTTGATTTGAATTTTCGAAATAAAAAATATTCTAAGCGGCCAGTTACTTTTTTTACAGTAACTAGATACTTAGGTTGAGTTTGTATAGCTTTTCTATTTTGTTATCGTTGTGATAGTTGAATAAAAATATACCCACAGAAATATACCTTATAAAATAATTTAATTTTGGTTACCCACAACTACTTATAAAATTTTTTAAATGTTCAGTTTCTTATTTAATTAACTAATACTTATCTAAATTATATCCATTGTGGAATTGTGTGTGGTGTGATGAGATCTAAAAAAAATTATACCTAACGCAGTTTTCATACTTTATTTTTCTTAAAATGGAAAATTTATTTATGTATTAAATTGTAACAAGATTGTAACATTAGGTATTATTTTCTACGAGCATAGTCAAAAATTTTATTTTCAAATCAACAAAGAAGCGGAAAATTTTAACACACCCCGAATAAAAAACATTTTTTAGCCAACAAGTAAAAAACAAAACACCAAATCTAGCCAAACATATATTTAATCTATCAAATCACTAGCCGCGTCGGGACTCGTCATCATGGCGGGCGCGGAGGCCGTCGCGGGCGCGGGCGCTTCGTTTCTCTGCGCTTTTTCCATTGTATCTGAGAGGATCTCTTTGAGTGTGGTCGCTAGTGCCTTGGGGTTGCCGCTGCTGTCCAACTGTGGAGATATAAAATGTAAAAAAAAAAACAATTACGAAATTAGAGTTTTTTGAGAACACGAATTTAAATAATATTGTATTGCTATTCGAAATTGATATTGTTTTTGAATTTATTTTTGAGCAGACAATAATTACTTAAATATGTTTTGCGTTTCATCCCCTAACTCAAAAGAGTTGAAGCAGAATTTTATCTAACTAGAAAAAATGAAGAAGAAGAATCTTACTTCTTCTATACTAATAATATCACAGATCACAGAAATAATATAGTAAAAAGTTTGATTGTTTGAAAGCGAAATCTCAGGAACTGCTGGACCGATTTTAAGATCCTTTCACCGTTATTTATTATTCACGTGATCCCCGAGCGCTATATCCTACAAATTATGTACTACGGGCAAAGTCACGGGCACAGCTAGTTATATAGCTGTACACTTACCGTAATCACATGTCCGCCGAACCGCTTGTGCACATTCTTCACCTTATGCGCCGCCTGCCTCACGATCTGCCGCGCCGCGTTTATCTCACACTCCGGACGACCGAGTTCAGATAGCTTGTTTTGTAATCTGGTTGCTGCTACCTGATAGAGAAGAAAATGGTTTTTCTGTTAAATTTTGGTAATCGAAAATAATTTATCGTAGCATAAGACGCGCTCAAAATACGTAATGAAATAGATGTCGACTGACCACTGCGATATTGGATTCTAATCACGTTATATTACAAAGAATCTGGACAAATTTTCATGTCGAAAATATTAAAATGTTTTAGGGGAAACATTTTTTTGGAATATTTTTACATGTAAATTTAATTCGCATTTTACTAATTTTTTAATTTTTACTACACGTAAAAAAATAATGTGTCCAGTTCTAATATATGATACAGTATGTGTATTTTATGATAGAAATAAAATCATTTATTAAACATCACTACAGTATCGTAAACAATTGGAAATCGTTTTCTTAAATTTCAATATTCATAGGTAATCAATCATATTTCTAAAAAAAACACCTGCTGTAAAAATATTTTTATTTTTATTATTCACCTCATTATCAACCTCCAAAGCGACGATCTTCTCCGGCCACTTGACCTGCCTGTTGAATATGCTCGACATCCTCGGGTTCCGCGGGAAACCCACCAGGATGAAACCCTTAGCGTCTTGGTTCATCAGCATCTTCTCTTTTATTAGGTCCACTGTTAGTTGCTGCGTGGTATATTATTATTTATTAATAAAGACAGGTTTTGTTTGTATTACTGTGTTCAATTCGTAGTTTAGATCTATCCCTATTTCGACGTAAAGGATATTTTTATTATGATTTTTTTTAGAAAAAAGTAATAAAATGGAATTAGGTTTTTAAATGTACTTTAAAAAGACATGCATTTCGGCATGTAATCTCGAAATAATTCAAGCATTTAGTTTCGCGTAAATTGGCATTAAAAATCTTTTGAATTTTTTTTTTATTTATAACTTCACCAAGTAAACATTTTTTTTGTTCTATATTAATGCTAAGACCTGAGATAAGTCTATTTTATATTTGTAGATAATTACCAACCACAAATTTGTAAAATTTTAATTTAGAATGTTACCTCAGAAATATCCTCTTGCGCGTTCAACTTATCCGAAATCATCCGTCCCCTGGCGGTGTCCTTCTCCGCCTCCTCCCGTATCAGTTCCCCTGGCCGTATCGTCATGTACCCTGTAATGCTGGCCATCGTCTCCGCGACCGTCTGGTTGCCAGCACCAGGTACACCGTTGACGAATATTACGGGCAGGTGCCTGATTGGTGACATATCGTACCCCGTATCCTCCTGGGAGGTTCAATTATGTTATGAATGATGAATTACAACGAAATTTCATAAAAAGCTATTTTGATATTCTATGAAATTTATGAAATTTGCGTTATCTAACTTGGTATATAATATTTTGTTGATCGGATGTGCCTTGATATCTTGTTAAATTACATAGTTTTGAGGAATTATTATAGGATGTAGAAGCCTCTATTTTTTAGAAGTACCAAGTAAGCATACCTTTATAGGTATGCTTATCTTTAAATATTATTATTTAACGTGATCATGAAGTCAAAATAATATAGCTAGCCAAGGCACAAGAGTAAACTCAATACATACCTAATATAGATATTAGATGCCATCTTTAAGTGTTCATATCGAATTTATAAGCATCTGGGTGGTCTTTACTTTCATTTATTGGGTCTTTATTTTGAAAACCCGGAAATTTTAGGTACATATAAAAGAAAAATAAAATAACTACTAACCTCGCGTATTTGCCTAGAGTAAAAACAACCCATTCCGATAATAAATTATCCACTAGCAAATTATAAATGTAAATTATTTTGGATAGAAATTAAATTCATTTCCAAAAGTGTCAACTTTTTGAAAACGGTACGTCTAGATTTTTGACGGTTTTTGAACGATGACAACGTTTGACAATATTTATTTTACTTTTCTGCAGATAGTATCCTTTTGCATTTATATTAAAATCTTTTTGCACTAAATAACTAGTTATATCCACACTGTGATCCACACCTATTTCAATTTACAAAAAACAAAAACTAAATTATAGAAATACACATAGGTACCTAACTATAATTTTTTTTTTCAGTTTCAATAATATTACATACGTTGTCGTTTAAAAAGTTAACGGACGGCCGGTGTTTGAATTAATATTAGCATCGCCATAGGTGGCCATAGTCTTCCGAAAAAAGCCTAGCTAATAGCTATAATCTTGCTATAATATTATATAGAATGTATATTATTATAACGCTTTTTATGTTCTTACACACTTATCATCGAATCTCACATTTTTAGACTTCGGACTTAATACTTTTTTAAGGTAGTGGCTATTATGTTTTCACAATAATTATGTTATAACTGTGTGCTGTGTGTTATAAATAGGCTTTAAATAGGTAGGTATAATCTAAGGGTAGAGATAAACTACGATAACATGGCGCGCCCCTCCAAATTACTGTTTCAATGTTTGTAGTGACATCCTTACGAAGGAGTTTGTATGTAGTTGTACATATTCGTCTTTAGTACTTTACGTCCAGATTTGTTGGTCAACTAATCATAAGTTGCCGAGCGCCCAAGACAACGCACGTGTCGTTTTCATAGAATACGTCAGTGCAGCGCCATTACTAATAATAATGAGCGATTAGAGCGTGACTAGTCGAGCAACAAATCCGTGGATTTGTTTTTGTTTGACGGCCGTCTCATTAGTCATTACGCACACATGCGTTGTGAATCTTGGTGGTGCATTGTAAATACTTTCACAAATACTTTCAAACTTTTTGAATTTTGCAGGGGCGCGCCATGTTATCGTAGTTTATCTCTATAATATTATGTTCCCATCGATGTTCCGAAGTTTAAAATCCGCTTAATATTTGAGTTTCTATGGAGTAGCGGTCCCAGTGAAATGAAAAGCTCATAATTCACAAATAAGTATAACACTCCTGAATGACTTGTTGAAAGATTAAACTTTCTCCCGCTCTGGGTTCGTGGTCTATTGAAAGCAAAATTGGATGTCAAATGAAACGGCAATTATTGTGTCATGGACGATGGACATATCCGCCGGGTAATTTATACTACCTGTGGATTATAACAATACCTTAATTTATGGATGATTGTATATAAACTAGAAGCTCTTTTTACAGAGGTTTGCGATGTGCGTGATTTAAAGTGAATCGTACAAAACCTAACCTAACCTAACGTAGCCTATTATATAAAGTGTATCAAGAACATACACGCATATTATAAAAAGACAGATTTACGAGGGAGATAATATGGTAGAGCTTCGACAATACGAACACTGAGTTAGGACACTTTTTTATTTTATTACGAGTATTCTTGAAAAATATACTACCTAGTTAAAAATGTACACGGCAGTATTTGGACAAATATTTTTTATTGAACTCTTTATTCTCACCGAAGCGAACAATAAATGCTCAGTAACTCAAAAAATTCCAAAATACCACCTCATAGAGAAGTGCCATAGATCAACATTAGGTGTCGCTGCACGTGCGAACTACGAATCTCTCACAAGTTGCTTCCGACTGGGCATTGAGAAGAAGGCTTTGGCACTAAACTTTAGCCCCAAACATGCATGGAATAGTTCCCTTGAGTATTCTTGTGAAGTGCTAAAATGTGCGGAGTCGGAAGGCGGCTTGTCGCTGAGTAACGATACGAGATACGACTATTACAGTATTTATGCCAAACCTATACGTGAGTGCTTGATTTTTAATAATTTATACCTACTAATATTATAAAGAGTATATATTTATAACTACTGAGTTAGGTAGGTACTCATTAGGCTATTTTAAGTTTTTATTCCGGTTCACGCAGTTGGAGTACAGTCTAGTCTCTAGTAAAGTACAGGTCAAACTTTCATATTGTATTATAAGCTACATTTTTATTCGCATAATATATTTTAATATAAAGAACTTGCACTCTATGAGACAACGGTATGGACTGTGCTGGCCAGCTCGTAGAATATACATATAAAGAAAATAATTTTAAAGGATTTATTTTACAGCTAATGTTAACACGACGTGCGTACCAGCCTCAGGAATGTTTTACTTACTTGACAACCAGTTGAACTATACACAAGCTCAGAACAAATGTAAAAACATGAGTGGCGTACTAGCAGATGTTACTAGCGAGCAACGCACGGACGCGCTTGCGCAAGTACTAATCAATGCTAACTTGGCAGCGGCTTATGTTGGACTTACTAAAAACAACGGCTCTTCTTTTTATAGTTTGAATGGTAAAAAATGATAAGTAGTTAATTGAAAAAATGTAAAAAAAAAAATAGTCAAATTATTTATCTTTGACAGGAAATTCTCTAGATTGCACAACATATCGAGCATGGGCTCCAGGCCATCCGCGAAAAAACCCTAATTACAATTGTGTTGTATTGACCAAGCAACACACATGGCGAACTACAAGATGTAATAATGCATTCCCATCCTTATGCGAGCTTTTTCCAAATGGACCATACAAACAAGGTTCTATATTTACCAATATTAAAAATGGTAAGGTTTCCTTGGCTCTATATAATAAATAAGCTTTAAACATTGAGATATACATATGGAGACGACACCGCCTACATCACTTATGTTCCGCTCAACATACGCCATATGGCGTAACTGCACGCTCATTTTTTATTTGTTTTAAAGTGAAACGCATCAAATAAGCCTTCGTGTGTGTTACGATATTGCACATATAATACAAATAATTTGGAAAATCCAAAAGTGCACGCCTCATAATTTTTTTTTAATAAATATTAATTATTTTTGTTTATTTAATAACAATTAAACCACATCGAATCAGACCCTAAAAAATGAAAGGGTTCTATTCCTGAGCATACTCAAGCGTAAGAGAAAAAAAGACTCGATTAGTAAAGTATTTCGGTCGCTATCGTGTTAACAAGAAAAAGGATCCGCACATACAGACACACGGACGTCCAAGACAGAACTTTTTTAAACTGTTTTTTAACTAGTTTAAATAACAAAAATGACATCAAAAATATCATGAACGTTAAAAATAGTGTTTTTTCTTAATATGTGTGTGTATGTATTATCTTACAAGTGCAATGTATGATACATAAAGACATTTTAAGTTTGAAAAATCAGATGTTTTGCGCGAAGTGACAGTAGTACCCACCTCAACGCTTCGCTTATGAGGCGTGCAATAATACGGAAAAGTGCAAAGGAATAACTTTCATCGGTAAGTACCTACTTAACTAGATAATAATTTTTAAAACCTAGTTAGAGCAAAAAAATGGCGCACAGATTTTGTTCGTGGTGTCTCCTCCATACGTAGTAATATTATCTCAATGGCTTTAAATAATATGTATAATATTGTAACTACATGCAACTACATGCGTTGCGATTTATAAATACACGGTAACATTTTATATATAATTTCAGAAACAACATCTTTCAACGAACACCATGAAAATGATGATGCAGCCAACATCACATCTTCAATGTTTAATTTCCTTTAATACAAATAATATACACATTCAACGTAATTTTACTATGAAATAATATTACAACCATTTTACAACTTTAGTTTTTCCCTGTTCTTTGGATGATTATTTCGTGAAATGAAATTGAAGTGTTTTGACATTTGACATATTAACAGTGTCAGTTCATTGTATTTGTTTATTTTGTTAAAAAAAATTATTTTGATTTAATAATATCCCATTTTCTAAGGCATTCAATTGAAATGGGACAAGGCAAAAGCCAATTCACGGAAGAAGAACTTCAGGATTATGAGGTAGGATCGTGTCAATTATATCGATTCAAAGTAAATCGTATAACATTGTGTGAGTAATTCGTTATTTTTTGCAGGATCTCACGTATTTTACAAAGAAAGAAGTCTTGTAGTAAGTAACATCGTCTACTTTATTCTATAATTGACATGAATACAGTTGATTTAACCCTTTTATTCGCAATTTTAGTGCACATCAAAAATTTAAGGCGTTGGCACCGGAAAAAGTAGGGCATAACAAAAACGCAAAACTACCGATGACTAAAATCCTACAGTATCCAGAACTACGCGTGAATCCCTTCAGGGATAGAATCTGCAAAGTGTTTAGTTCCAGCAATGATGGAGATTGCACTTTTGAAGATTTTCTCGACATGATGTCTGTGTTTAGTGAAAATGCACCTAAAGCCGTGAAAGCAGAACATGCTTTCAGGATATTTGGTAAGTGAATCTAATGTTTTATTTTGCTTATAATGATTTGTATAACCTTCTTATATAAATAATCCCTGATAACTACTTGTTTCACTAAACAATTGTGAAGTCTGTATCTTCATTTGGGCAATTATCAATGTCAAACAATGGGATTCCTCATTTTATTTATAATGGTCCTACATCCAGACATACTTTGTAAGTCTCCTCACGGCATCTACATTCAGTTGTAGATTCAAATATATCTGTTCTTATTATTTTATTACAATGAGAATTCATATTAGTTTCTATATTCACATATTTTTCAACATTTATTCTACAGATTTTGATGGAGATGACATGATCGGCGTTTCTGATTTACGGGAAGTGATAGAGAGGCTATGTGGCCCAGAGCTAAAATTGAGCGACTCAGAAATACAGCAACTTGTCCAAAATGTTCTAGAAGAAGCAGATCTGGATGACGATGGAGCGCTGTCATTTGCTGAATTTGAGCATATTATTGACAAGAGCTCAGATTTTTGCCAGTAAGACTTCGTACTTATATAAATTTTCAGCAATTTTCTCAAATGGGACAGGGGTTCTCAAATTCTCATTTGAAAATTTCGTTTTATACCTTTATTTTAGCATCTTGCTGAGAAATCCTAAATTATATGCTGTATTGTTTTATTAGGTGACTCATTTATTAACTTTATGCTTAAGTGAATCAGAATTGATGGAAGTTTATTTAATTAACCAACTACTTCCAGTGCTGGCATTTATAATTGATGACCTGCTTTTAATGACGGTGATGTAGATATTGTTCGAATTCACTGCAACTGTTTCTTTTTCTTGATTTTTCATATAACTTCAAAAAGAATAACATTTTAATATAAGCTTCAATTAGACTAATCCTGAAATACGGGCGGCTCAGCTCGTGCTCGAGCAGTCAACAACCAACTGCTCGAGCAGTCCGTGTATGTCGCTCAGCCATTAACTGCTCGAGCTGCCCGAGTACGGCTCTAACTTGTATATAAATCATATGAAGATAATTTTGCTTATTAGTAGAATGAATTGTGCACAATTATAAGAAATTTACTAATAACATTTTTTTTTTCAGCTCCTTCCGCATAAGACTGTAATTGGTTACAACTACATGGTGTTTTTTGAAGAAGAAGATAATATATCATTCCCATAAATTATTTGGGATTTAAAGTGACAGTTCGACAAAATATGTGTTCAATACATGTTATACTAATCATCACAAACTTTATTATTGTTATTGTTAATTAAAAATACTTTCTTAAGATATATGTTTGTGTGTCGATCAGATTCACATTATAGCTAAACAAATTTTGATAATCATATAGATTTTAAGTTACCATAGTTTTTATTCTATAATTAATAATTATAAATTAAAAGTTTCTCAACTATTCTCAAATTAATTATTATCGTTTAATTTTTATTGTATTTATGTAAGTGAAAATGCTTTATTTAAATTAATTTTTTTGTTGTATTTGTCTTCCTTTATGTAGTCAAAATATTTACAATGTTTTTTATTGTGTTGTTATAATAATTTGAAAATAATTGACTGCCAAATTAGTATTTTAAGGTTTTTGTAAGTAGTGTAATTTGAATATTATATTAATATTAAATAAATTTGAAGCAATAACTGTTTGTTTTAATATCCTTAATCAGCTCGTGATTTGAATAAATGAATGAATGAAAAATTCTTTATTGCACACTAAATACAGGATTAGAAACTAAGAGCTATACAAGTAATAACAGGTACAGAGGGTGGTCTTATCACTGTAAGCGATTTCTGCCAGACAACCAGAAACTTAAGAAGGATTGCATTTGTGGTGGTGGTGCATCACAGACTATATATTAATTTTATCATATGAGTGGGCAAGTCTAATAAAATTACAGAAAGTTATTAATTATCTATGCTTTCCCTTTATTAGTCCATTGAATGAGTCCCTCCAAGGGGGGTCTAGAGTGCGTGAGTTAGTAACGTAAGGTGATTCTTCGGAAACATGTCAAGAGTCCCTAGGTAATAAACATACTAAAACCCTAGAGGCGTTTAGGAGGTATTGAATTTTATTAGGGTAGTTACGATACTTGAACTTTTTAACTAACTACACAAATAAAATTCAATTCCCCGTAAACGCCTCCATGGTGGAATCTGGTTTTTTTATCAATGATAGACCTAATTATGAGCAATCTATCGGTACCGGTCACAAGTTGCACTTTTAAGTTTTTTGGAAGAAAAAAAATAAAAAGTTCAAGTATCGTAACTACTCTAATAAAATTCAATTCCCCGTAAACGCCTCCGTGGTGAAATCTAGTATTTTTATCAATGATAGACCTAATTATGAGCAATCTATCTGTACCGGTCACAAGTTGCACTTTTGAGTTTTTTGGAAGAAAAAAATAAAAAGATCAAGTTCAGTAACTCAAACTACCCTAATATAATATTTTGACAATCGATTCCTCCTAAAGGCTTCCATGGAGGAATGTGTTTATTTTACCAATTATAGACCTAATTAAGAGCAATCTATCAGTACCGGTCACAAGTTGCACTTTTGAGTTTTTTGAAAGAAAAAAATAAAAAGATCAAGTTCAGTATTTCAAACTACCCTTATATAATATTTTAACAATCGATTCCTCCTAAAGGCTTCCATGGAGGAATGTGTTTATTTTACCAATTATAGACCTAATTAAGAGTAATCTATCAGTACCGGTCACAAGTTGCACTTTTGAGTTTTTTGGAAGAAAAAAATAAAAAGATCAAGTTCAGTAACTACCCTAATCAAAATTCAATTCCCCGTAAACGCCACCGTCGTGGAATCTGGTATTTTTATCAATGATAGACCTAATTATGAGCAATCTATCTGTACCGGTCAAAAGTTGCACTTTTGAGTTTTTTGGAAGAAAAAAATAAAAAGATCAAGTTCAGTAACTCAAACTACCCTAATATAATATTTTGACAAACAATTCCTCCTAAAGGCTTCCATGGAGGAATGTGTTTATTTTACCAATTATAGACCTAATTAAGAGCAATCTATCAGTACCGGTCACAAGTTGCACATTTGAGTTTTTTGGAAGAAAGAAATATTTTTTGATCAATTGATGTGTAGTATGGGGAAATTGTTTGAGCGAAAATCATTTTTTACTGCGTATAACTCAGAAACTGTAGGATATAGGAAAAAATGATTGAGGTACAACTTGTAGATAATTTTATGGCCTTTCAACTTTTCCTTGAAAGTTTTTCTCTAACATGTACCGTTTTTGAGATTTAAGCGAAAAATGAAAAAATGGTCCCATTTCCCCCCTCCCCCCACTCCGGGGCTCCTCCTAGTGTCCCGGGGTTTTAGCATGTTAATTACCTAGGGACTCTTGACATGTTTCCGAAAAAACATCTTACGTTACTAACTCACGCACTCTAGAACTTTTTATTCAATGGACTATTATGTGCAAGAATGAATTATAATAATGATTTTACTACAAACATTCATCTGCTATTCGAACAATGACCACATTCATACTTTTTATATTTCAAACAATAACTTAATAACTTTGTAGATTGGATAAAAGATTATAGCTACTTTTGAAAATCATTCAAAACAACTCAAACAATTATTACCGAGTATAAAAAAATATTTATTAAAATAAATGTTGAAAAAATTGCTCTTACATAAAATAATTAATTCAGTTCTGTAGATATCCTGGCAACTTCATTCTCATGAAAATCCATGTTGTAAAGAATGAAACAAGAATACAGAGGAATGCCACAGATATAAGTAAAATTCTGTTTAATTTTGGTGTTGATGGGTTGTGTGTTCTGTCTAGGATGATAAATCCGAGTCCACCAAGAGAAAAGAGGAAGCTGGACGCCAATCCCTCCATAATATATTGTCCATTGACTCTGTTCGGCATAAACGCTACAGGGCGGCTGTGTCCGTGCTCATCTGTGGTTGAACCTACGCTAGGAGGCTCCACAATCACGTCATATATAATACCTGTAACAATACACACATTTATTGGTATACTTAACACGTACTTAATCTTATAGGAGTACAATCACAAAACTAACCTCCCGTTACAAGAAAATACGATAGGAGCACTAAAGAGAAGGTTGTCATAGCTGATGGGGCCTGAAGCCATGATGGCTTTTTAATTTTTATATTAGGTATTTCAAGCACAGTGAATGGTAATGCGAAAAGTGCTTCCATTTTTCGGTAAATTAACAAAACAAGTAAATTATTACTGATTGCAGCGGTTATGTTAGATATGACGTTGACAAATTTTAGTTGCCATTTGACTTGTTCAATTTGCATTTTGCATGAATAAATATATGACTTCAGTAAAGTATATATGTATTAATTAAATAATAGTTAATATCAAACCCATACTGTGTAAATTTTTATGTATTTTAAATAAGAAAACAAATATAAATAGCGTCTAAAATAATTTAGATGGATTATAATTTTTATTTGAATTTTACACATTCATTGGTAAAATACAAAAAGTAGCAACACCTCCAAAGTGTACGTTTTGAATTTTTGTAGTGACATCTATTGGTAGCAAAATAAAATAGTAAAGACGTTCCATTTTATGAAATAATTTTATTTCAATAATTAGTTTTTTATGAAGTAAGAATAGAAAAAATAGCACAGTTAACATTTAATATGTTTAATATAACATTAAAATTAATGGTTTCAAAACAAAATACTTAATCTCAATTTATTGAATTAGTAATTATTTTTAGTTGTTAAATAATTAAGTTTTGAGAAAAGCGAAAATTTTAAAAAGGAACGTTGTGCTGAACTTACCAATCAGAAAAGGCTGTTATTATTAAATGTTTTAATTTCATTGGTCTATTTTTAAATAATTTGTCAATTGAATCTTTTAAACCAATGGAATATCCTAAAGTTTATGAAATAAAATTAATTGACCCAAAGAAAAATCTACTGTGAAAAAACTTGGAATTTGATAACTGTCAAATTCATTGAAAATGTTCGCGACTTCAATTCGTCAGTTTCGCTTTTCGTGATTGTGGCCCAGTTTTGCAATTTTTTATGTTTCCAAATGGCGATCAGTGCTTTAGTTATTTAAAAATGTCTTAATGTGATGAATGTGCTTGTGAAATGTGTCGTTTGGTTATAAAATAAATATTCCGCAAAGATATGTGCTTATTTTAAATTATTACACAAAAATGAACTGGAATGTGAATATTTTACTTATATTACGATGAAGGGTGGACTGTGTATCATTTACACGTCGTTATTGACAATTTCGGTACTGTCAAGGTAAGATAATTACAATGTATTGCATACGAAACTATGTTACGGATATTTTCATTCATATGTCGATATTAAACTCGTTGTTTTTGTTACAGTTGTGCCCTATTTCTTTTGGTAGTGTCCGAAGCTTTGCAAGTAGATGATATTGAGGCAAAAGTGGACCTATCAGGACTTCATAATGTATCAAAGAAATCGGGTGAAATTATATCTGGGCCAGCAGATGAGTTGCCGGAGAGACCTCCTGAAACAGATGTACCAGGGGAGCAGCACACAGAGGAAGATGACAAGATGAAATTCCCGGACACATTATCTGTGAACTCCGTAACAACAGATGGGTATGTATTTATTGTACATTTCCTTATGTTATTGCATCATGCTATAATACAAAATATTATTAGTTCATAACATACAACTTGAGGTAAGTTCAGGGTAAATATGTTAGTTTTTTTATGTGCGACAAAAGATTTATGAACCAATGAGAACTGAACACAAAAATAAAATTGTATTATTATGATCACAAAAATTATAACCAAATTCCTTAAAATTTAAACTTTAATTATCTTTTATTACTTCATAATTCATTTAAAATGAAATTAATAACAAATGTAAGGAAAAGAAGCAATGTTAAAACAATTATTTTCAATGAGTAAGTAGCTATTGTCCGTTTACTTTGATGTTTTTATATTGAGAATGATTCAGCAGTTTTCTTTTATGTTAACACTGATTGGCTCTAATCATGCATAGGATGTAAATCTTATACAGTTTAAAATCATTTGCCTAATTGTAGTTAATCTTAATATGAAAATTTGCCTATGTGGACTATATCTGGATTCTTAGGAGTAGATATATAGGCTATGTACTTATTTTTTCTATATCAAGCTTACTTTAACATATTTAAAAGTAAAAAGTTAACTCCAAAAATCACACTAAAGTTTGTAAACATAAAAAAAATAGTGAAATACACATAATTTGTTATATCAATAACGTCTATCATATTTGTCATATCATATTTATCTTCTATTTCCTCTGAAAATAACTAATTATTAAATTAGGATGTGATTTTAATTATCTAGTTGTAATGTTATCTCCGTAGATATAGGTTTATGTTTATCATTTTGTATAAACTTAACCATTTTGTTATTAATTTGAATCAAAATATTGTTAAGTTACAAATTTTAGAATAAGATTGGTTACAAATTTATATATTTTTTTTAAAGCAATTTAAAAACTGAATTAAACAAAAAGCAAAGGATATGATAGATGTTTGTTGAACTTAAGATCTTCAAAATAAATTAAAAATTCTATTGTACTTTTGAAAAATTCCACTTGGCTATATGCTCGTATTGTGATATATAGGGGTATAATAATAATAGTAGTTATAGCCTATATCACTCAGCGGTAACATACATGCATTTTATATATGGAAATAATTTAGGAAATCGGTTCAATAGCTCTACAGATTAGTGCATTTAGACAACTAAGTATTCAGCTTTATTAAAAATAAAAAAAATATTTACCGTCACTCATACTTAAATGATTACTATAGATTCTTTAAAGGAGTATCCCAAAAATCATTTGTAAAAATAATCTCACACATTGCGCTTTTATCAAATGCACAAGTATTTTTATAATACTCATCTCGTGCCAAATTTGCGATATCGCTTATCGACACTGGTGTGAGTTCCTTGTTCGATGTTTATTTTAGTAAGTACCTAAAGTAATCTCATGGCAACCTCGTTAGTTTAGTGGTTACGACGTATGTGTTATAACTCGAAGGTTCTAGGGTTCTATTCACGATGTATTTACTTCTGAATCCAAATGGTAATACGGAGTCCCATATACTTCCTTATCCATCTCAGTCCTTGCTTTTATGCTCCGCGTCAGTCCTTTGTTTGCATTCCTTGCAGTTGGCAAACCATTGGTAAAGGCGTTTCTGAAGAGATCTTACGCCACTGCCTCTGCTGCGTTTAGTCACTTTTATTCCAATGTGGTGCTTCTAAAATATTATTTCTTTCAAGTATTTTTTGAATTTTTTCGTAACAGTGGCTCTTAATACTCAAATGTTAAACTGGCCTTCAAGAAAAGTAAAAATATTATAAGCGTTTAACATAATATGATTAATGTAATCGTTGAATCTGTTAAAAAAGTTACCGCTCTAATAATTTTTTGTTTTACACGATAAGCATTCGACCGTGAGTATTAATGTCGAGAAATCGAAAGTAATGCCTAAATATAGTATCGTATTATTTTAATGGTTATATTAACGGTTTTATGAGTCCGGTATATGTTTAGTTTTTTTTTGGTTTATCGATTTCTACGATAAAGTTGTGAAATCTACGTGCTAGTAGGTGATTAACTAATGAACATTGCGCCACGTTGTTTGTTTTTTGAAGTGATTATACACAGGATTTAGTACTGAATGTAATTATCCAAAAAATTTAGGCAAAATTTTGCAATATTTATTATTTAGAATAATTATGTACGTATGTGGCATACATGCACACTTATGGTGCATACATGCACACTTATGGTGCAAAAGCTTTTTCGTTCTTGAGGACGTTCTTTTAATCACATGCATTTTTCGGAAGAATCATAAGTCAAGGCTACTGAACCACTATCAAGAGAATTGCTATTAACATTTCTGTAACACAAATAGTATCGTTTCACAGGGGTTATCAACAGCTACTTACATTTATGCATACGTCACAGTCTACGTACTCTAACGTACGTAGTCTGATTTATTTCTACACGCACTTACGAAATTCTTTGTGTCGGTGACATCTATTTTATACCGCGTTGCCTAGCAGGTGCGTGGTCATGATATTTGGCCAATGTCAGACACACCCGCTCATTAACATTGAACGAGATTTCAAGATTCGTACCACGTTCTCACAGCTTTCTATGAGATTGCTTGCTTGTTATTTAGCTCCCATAAAAATTCTGCGGTTTGAAACTTCCTCGAAGGAATGCGGATCATCTAAAATGTACTTTTTATGTAGTAGAAAACTACGATTCGAACGCTATGTATCATGAGCGCAGGCAGTTCTCTCTTATTAAACAGCTTAATTTATTTGTATTAATGAAAGTAACTTTATCAGTTTGAAAGCGATTCAAATAATCCAGCTCAATCAAAAACAAATCTGAATTAGAAATATAATTAGTAATTACCATTACATATACCCAAAAAGACTAGGTATCAAGACTTGGCCTATCAGAAAGTTAGGCTATAGTCTAGTCTCTGGACTGTTATACAATGGTCTATGCATGAAATCGGTTACGTAACTTATAATTAAAGTGAGATAATACGATGGACACGTACGGAAGTTCGGCTAATCAACAATGGGGTGCATTGGCTGAGGTTATCAGCCTATCGGTCGTTATGCGAACGCCTTGGGCCAATTTAAATGGCTTTCAGAAACGCGTAGGTGACTGTGAACAATCTAGACTGAATTGTTTTTCCGAGAAGTGGTGTGATTTAAATTGGATGGAATAAAAACAGTTTAGAATACGCATCCAATTTGTAGCGTTCTTAAACACTTCTTTCCTCGATGTCCTGAAATAAGACTTATAGTTTTCTGAAGTATTTATTGTAAGACATCCGGGCACTTATTCAGCTTACTGGGTATGCCAGATTGAAATTTTCTGTTAGATATATTTTTAAGATAACCTTTTATACAAACTTTGCTCTGTGATGACGAACGCAAAATTGAATTAGCCTGTACAGCCGTTCGGAAGATGTTTTAGCTTTAAGCTTCAAGTTAATGCCATGTCCATTATGTACACAATATCGTCATCTTAAAGCTGAAGAGTTTGTTTGAACGCGCTAATCTCAGGAAGTACTGGTACTATTTGAAAAATATAATTTGGAAAATCCAAAAGTGCACGCCTCATAATTTTTTTTAATAATTATTTATTAATTATTATTTTTGTTTATTTAATAACAATTAAACCACATCGAATCAGACCCTGAAAAATGAAAGGGTTCTATTCCTGAACATACTCAAGCGTAAGAGAAAAAAAAAGACTCGATTAGTAAAGTATTTCGGTCGCTATCGTGTTAACAAGAAAATCCTCCGCACATACAGACACACGGACGTCCAAGACAGAACTTTTTTAAACTGTTTTTTAACTAGTTTAAATAACAAAAATGACATCAAAAATATCATGAATGTTAAAAATAGTGTTTTTTCTTAATATGTGTGTGTATGTATTATCTTACAAGTGCAATGTATGATACATAAAGACATTTTAAGTTTGAAAAATCAGATGTTTTGCGCGAAGTGACAGTAGTACCCACCTCAACGCTTCGCTTATGAGGCGTGCAATTCTTTCAGTGTTAGATAGCCCATTTATCGAGGAAGGCCATAGGCTATATAACACCACGCTAAGACCAACAGGAGCGGAGAAATGCGGGTAAAACCGCGGGGCACTGCTAGTATGTCATATCAGGGACATTTAACTTGCAAGATTTTGCGTCAAACTACAACTTGCTCGTGTTCACACTCCACGTGCAGTAATTTCACTTGACTCAGAAAACAATTAAAGCAAGTAACAATCAATTCTAATGACGTAATTATAGTTGGCTGATGATAAGGAGATCCTTTTGGCTGTATACGATACAATAAAATAGAAGGTTATTGGAAATATTGATTATATGGATCACGATACTAACTAAATTGAACGTGACAAATCGCATAAAAACGGTTAGCATGTTTTACGCTAAATAATTTCATGCATATCTGATGTCAGTAACCTAGGTCTATATATATAGCTTTTTATTAATAGTAATTTATTCTAAACAAGATTGGAAGAACATTTACCACAATATTTGAAAAATTTCCTTATGTATGTCGTCCTATTTTCATTGTTTGCCAATCTGCCTAAAGCCCTACCATGATTGTGCTTATCCCCTGATTCCAAAGCCATCTTTCATACCTCGTTACGCGAAGTCACTTGTTGCACTCGAGAAGTCTGTCCCTGTCGTAATATTTCATTTGCTGTTTAGATGATAGTTTATTGGTTCTACTGATTGGCGAGAATAGACCGAGTTTCGAGACAATGGTACTAATGATATCTACTGTTTGAAGATTTTTTGTACGGTTAGCACCTTGCAGGCAGTGTCTGTCTATACTCTACAGTAATATTTTAAAGAGAGAGTTAATTTCTTGTCAACCTTAGAGGTTGTTATGAATAAACGGAAAACTACCTAATCGATTTAGAAAATTCTTCCGCTACTTGAAAGCTTCACTATACCTGAGTGTGATTTGTTAGTTGTTACGGTTCAACCCGGACAGAGCAGTAGTAAGTGACTAGTAAAATATATGTAACTAAGTAGAAATAAATAGTTTAATATTATAGTAGTTTAACTTTATTTGCGTAAATTTAAGCTAATGGTATCGCACGAAGGCTTTCCCTCATTCAAATTTCTATCCCCTATATCAGCAAGGTTTCATCAATCTATATTAGGTTAAGTCGCAAATCCGTTTAGGCGTTAGAATATACATTGAAATATAGGGAAATAAATTTGAATTTTAATAGGCAGTTTCACTGCTTCTGCAAAGATTTGTTAGTTTATCTGTCACTTAACAAATGCTATATGAAATAGTCCTAAAGTGTTAAATAAGAAATCAGTGACTATATGAGGAACTCATGAAACTGACTGGTTCTACCAGTTGTGTGGATATAAAAAGGCAACATGAATAAAATATATTAATCTAATCTTACGAAAAATTCAAAACCTCTTCAACAAAATCATCAAACAGCAAATATGTACCTAAAAATGCTATCTATTACATTACATTTAAATCTACAAAATTTTAAAATAACAATTTAAATATCCACGTTAAATGTCGGCTAACGAATAAACATAATATTTTATAATAAAAACTTATCAATACAATCGATCGATAGTTCAGGGTCGCTCTGTTTATAATAAATTGCGTATTAGGTATAGTTAGTAAGTCTGTGACTTCATGTAGTTTTTGCAAACATTTAACACCATTGTTGTTATTATTAGTTGAGCAGGAAATTGATGGGGTCAATTTATTTGCTGGTTTATTTATATAAAGAACTAGTTGTTCGAATCTGTTCTGCCTGGGTGTTCAGTTGTTCATTAGCTTTCTGCTTGCGGCTTCGCCCGCGTTATTTAAAACTCAAAACTAAAGATATTATAACCTTCCTCTTGAACCATTCTATCTATTAAGAAAACATCATCCGTTGCGTAATTTAAAAGATCTATACAAACGTAGGGACAGACGGCTTTGTTTTATACTATTTTATGAAGCTGGGACGAAGCCAATGAACCTTAAATCATGAAAATCCTTTCAGACGTCCTTGAGCCTTAATGAAATGGGATGTACTGCGGTAAAAAATAGCCTATATTATTGTCTAGCCTTATGACTGAAACAAAATCATACCATAAAATAATTAAAAAATATAGCTCTTAATAATTTTTTTTTATGTCAGAGCAAGCAAAGGGGCAGGTAGGCCACCTGATGCTAAGTGGTCACCACCGCCCATAAACACTTGTAACACTAGAAGTGTTGCAGGTGGTTTGCCGGCCTTTTATGGACAAATAATCTCTTTTCTTTCATTTTGGTAATAATAATTAGTACAGCCAGCCACAATTATTTACAAAGTCAAATGTTGCAGTGAAAGTGGGAATACGGTTGCATTCTAATATCTGTTTGTGAGGCATTGTCGCCAGATAAAGCGCACGGTTATAAATCTTATTGCGAATGTAAGAAGACTTAATTTCCATTAACACGATTTCCTGTTGCGGGCTAAAGGTGAACTGAAATTGTCTGAAACATGATTGGTGGTATCGGTATGCATAAGGCGTAGCTTACACGAGCGACGGGAACTTGAAAATTGCGTTTTTTGGGTAAATTTATGGCAGTGAGTACGTGTACTTGTTTTATGGGGTATAAAGTTGAATATAGGTACGAGGATTTGTTCTTGAAAGTGTACGAAAACAGATAGAAACTTCCTGAGGTTTTGGTTGTTAAAAAAAAAGATCTTTACGACATTGATATGAAATAGGGATCATTTAATGTATATTGATTTGAATGAAATATTTACTGGAAACTGGTCCATTAATTTATTTGATTAAACTTGAAAAAAAACATAGCAGGTATACCTATTACTAAAAATTTAAAGCTACATATATAAAAAATGGTGTATTACTTATCCTTTTTAATAGATTGTGTAATTAAAAAACGGCTAAACGGCGGTTACCAACCACCCTAAACAAATGTGACTCTTATCTCAAAGGTCGTAGGGACTACCATTTTTGGTGCCATTTCACCGTCAGACACAGCGGCATTAGAATACAATCGCGCGGGAACGGCGGGTGTTATATTATAATCAGGCTTTCCACGGGTTGTAGCCGTCAAGCTGTCTGGCTGATGGTTTTAATAGCTGTAAATATGTATCGATTGGAAAGTTGCTCCGTTTGTAGGTATTTTTTGTTTGGTAGGATTATCGTCGTGTTGAACTTTTTCATGAGAAGTTCGGATCACACTTTATTTTTTTTGTTAAATTTGGGTTTGTATCCGTATCTTTATACTACCTTTGTCGAAACACATAAAGTGAAGTCCCATGTCCCCTAGTGGGTATTTTTTTTCTTCGTCTCCACCGGGAATCGAACCCAGGACCCCTCGGTGCTACGCTCACGCGTCAACCACTGTACCAAGGAGGCGGTCGAAACGCATAGCCCACTGTTAAAATTGGTTAGCTAGAGGTAAAAATGAAAGAATTCATAGGCAAGTGCCAACATTATGTTTTATGTGTAGTGTAAAAAGTATTCTACAAGGTGTCCTCATCCTATCTGGAGCGAAGCCACGATCGACAACTCAGCTCATTATAATTACTATAGATATAATATTTACCATTACCATACACGGCTATCTGCTATCAGCTTGTCTGGGTGTTGACGAGAAAGCGGTCTCTAATGCGGTAATTGCTGCGCCGTTTCCGCGAAGTTTTTGCCGCTAATAAGCTTATGGCACGCGTAAGACCTATAAGTATTTAGATCGCGTCAAATTAATTGACTCTTCGGATATTATTCAGGTGTTGAGGATTGAATGGAGGCAAAGAGATTCCTAAAATGCTGTTTTAAACAACATTTTGTGCAGTGCTCTAGTTCGTGTCAATTTATTTGACTTTTCTGATAATGTTTAGTTGGTACTTGAATGTTCTATGGAAGCAGACATCTTTGTAATGCAGAATTTTTTAGTACATATTAATAATATCCATTTTTGTATAGTTTGATGAAGGAAACTGTACAATGGCTGCACCGCAATGTAAGAGTACAGCTAAGATATGTGTACCTAAATTTCATGCATAATCTATTGTTAAGACATTGATTGCATTTACTTGTTAAAATTACCTAAGTTCGTCCAGTATTATCGATTTACCCACAAATCATGCACGATTAATTGAAAATGATTACGTGTTGCAAGTTTCCTGGCTAATTGGAATTCTATACATATCAGCATTCCTAACCTAACCCAACAAAACCTGACCTGACCCAATAGATTTGCTTACTCGACGTAGAAAATGCATTCCACCAGAATATTTGCCTATACTTCATTTCCTGTGTACTAAAACTATTATTAATACGAATTTAATTGTTTTGGTCTGTTTACTTTGGTACGCGCAACCTTGATGTTAATTTCGTATTTGGCTGCGTGATAAAAAGATAAACTGTTTTTTTTAGATATTCCTACTCCGTTATAGAAGTCCGTTAAAATAAACTAAAATGAGGTTAAAGATAAGACGATTAATTGTAAGCAATACCTATAAGCCGTTAGCTTACTACAACGAAGTCTTTTGTTTACGCCTCATAAATAAATGCCTCCAATAAACACATTTAACACCCTGTCCCAGCAATCGTGACAGTTTAATATTGTTCTATCTCGCCATCAACGATTATTTAACTTATAAGCTTTGACGTACATAAATAATAAGGTATTATGTTCATACCGACTCGTTTCCCCCCCGCTTGTATTGAAATATGACAGTAAGGTGCGACTTTCAATACGATATTAATACACAAAGCGCACGAAAACCAACTTTCTAAGTACAACCTCTATCACATCGTCAGCCAAACCGATTGCACTATTAAATCTCCCTGGGCGAGCCTATTAAAGTTTAACAGCCGATCTTAAATCTAACGCAGCCGCATAAACAACCCGAACAGTTATATTATTCGAAATCAATAGTATATTTATTAGTGTCTCAGGGAAAGCGCTCTCGTCGCGCTGGACCTTACGACCGACTCCCACATGTTTGTCGAAACCGACATGGCTTCGAAAGTGAAACGATAACGGCCACGATTGTAAATCCCGATACATGCGCCGACGCGTTCTATTTGCGCGTGCTTTATGGGATTCTAGACGTAATTGCGATCGCTCAATGACCATTTTCCGCTGAATGCTCTCGATTATTGTCCAAGAGTAAATTGTGAGTATTATTGTGAATGTTGGTAGCGTGTCTATTGCCTTTAGTGGATCTGTAATGAGGCTAATTAATAAACATCGTCTGCAATGAACGAGCTAGTGTCAGGTAAACTGTGTCGAGATGTAGCCGAGTCTTGGAAATGTTAATTCAATTTATCGATGTTATTAGTGGATGCTTTTATATCTTATTATAGGAACGTTGGTTAGGGAAACGTCGGAGATTCTTAGTGAAATATTATGTCTACGGTATTCATTTTGTGTTCAAATAAACTATATTTATCATGTTAGATACACAAATTGCGAAGGCGGAGATGCTTGATGGTTTTATTACTTTTTCAATACGATGTTTACAGTTTTATTTCAATTTATGAATTGCAATTGAAGTAACTAAAACAAGCAATTAACCCAATTTGTAGCAAGCCATTCATTAAAGAAGCAACTTGGTTGAAATAAATATAAAATATTTCGTTGCTATTTCTAGCTCACACAATTTTTAGGTAACTTTGCAAATTGCGATAAATAATTGCAAAAGTCATAATTCATCTCAGTTATTATAGTTGATATGAAATGGTATTCTTAAAATTTCTCGAACCTCCAATATATTAACAGAATTTTTAAGGACATATGGTGCAATTCTTATGTAAAAAGATGGATCCTATTCAAGCACAACTACACATTTATAAAGTAGACCAATAGCTATAGAAAAAAACTCATCATTTTCGCACTTTTTCCACCACTATCGAGTTTCAATAGTACCCCATAGCTAACACATCGCGACGGTCGGTCCAGTACTTGTTAGTCTGTTTATGGAAAACAATAACGCCTGATTTACTGGCCCTTTATGCTTTCCTCGTGGACACTGATTGAGACTTTACCAGCGGCTGTGAAATGCTGCTATTGGTTATAGATATTGCACGGTTATGTTGTTTTATCGACAGATAATTGTGGTGTGATCGGTCTATCGTTTTATGGATGAGCTTGGGTACGGATGATGGTTAGAAGCTTGATAGATGGTTGTTTTATAAGGGAATATAGGGTGTAGTGACATTACAATTTGTTTAGGCTTGTACGTTTTATAGATTCAGTAGCAGGACTACAAAAGTTTATCACAAGTACACAGAACATATGTGTGAAAAAATATTTATTATTGTTTTGTATTTTTTTAAATCCTTTCTGCTCAGATCCGAATTCCGATTGATTTTATGGGGTAGAATCTTAAAGGTATAGTTACTATTTAAAAAGTTTTATGTATATTTGGCAATTCGCATTACTTTTACTATTTAAAATACCCGCTAAAAACTGTTTTTATATTAGGTCTGTTATTACGTTTCACCAATAACAATTTAACAGTATAATAACCTTCACATCTAGTTACCATAACCGAGTCTAGTTCAAATAAATTATAATAAATATCTAGATATTCTCCGACTTTCGCATACAGTTATCCGCGACAGGAAACATACGGGCTCAAATTGCGCGGACATTAATTGATTGACAAATGGACGGACATACGGACGCATAATGTGACGCTATTTGTTATGCGCATACGCATGACTCTATGGTAGTTGGATATGGTTGGATTTTGTCTTTGATTTTAGGTATAATGTTTCGATGTAGTGATACGTTGTGTATTTGTGATTTCAGAGATTATAGATTTGATCGCTAGAAATGATAGTAACATGTGTTTGATGAATGCTTTCGAGTGAAAATTAGTTTAATGATGTATATTAAAGCAATAATTAAATTTATTCAAGATTTTAGAACATAAATAGTTAATATATAATTTCAATTTAAAGTATCTTTTATAAATTTTATATTATAACATGAGTTTTGTTCGTAGTTTAGTAACATAGGAATACGTTTAAAATTTAAATAAAGCCGCCTGTAATACTCCGGCAATCAAGTTATAATTATTTATATTTACATAAATGTGTTAAATACTGGGATACCTTTTACCATTATATTCTCATTTCATTAACAATTTTATAGTAGGTAAGGATTCTTACTATAGAGCGTTTGTAGCTGTTAATTTAAATATACGTCTATCTGAATTCAAATCATCGGGTTGTGGATAACATTAAAGACAAACGATATGCATAATTATAATTATCGACTTTATATATTTTTTTATTGATTATTTACGAGTATACCAAATCTTTTTTTAATACAAAGCAAAAAGTCTATTAGTATTACGTCAGTTGTAAGTTGATTTGTTGATTTAACTTAACCAGTAGATCTAGAAGTCTGCCGCAAAAGTCTTCCGTCGAGTCCAACCAGTGTAATTGAATAAAATTTATTGTATCCTTATCGGTGAACCGTAACCGCCTCGTCACTAAACAGCCTAACAGATGCACTATCATTATATTTTGAGGTTGAATTATTGGCGATCGCAAATATTGATGAATTAAGTGTTAACTTTCACGGAGGCTTTCAGGTGAACAATTTGCACTCGGGTAAATGGAGAAAGCGGGGAGTTTTTATTGACGAATAAAATCTGCTTAGATAGTAGATATTAGCTGATAGTAGGCGGTTATGATTACTGTTTGTTGACTAGTCGTGCGTCCTGGCTTCGACCGGATATAAATTTTTGGATGTTTGTTTTTAAATTTCCTTTCGATAAAAATTTGTTCTGGCAATTTTAACTGTTGCAATTTGGTAAAAAGATTTTCCAGTTCTGCAGGTATGCGCGTACATACATATATATTTTGCATTATAATTTATACATTGTTTAACTTTGTCCATATCGTATTTCACGGGGAAGAGAAAACAATAAAGTTATGCCCGCTAAATTCAGTAAAACAAGGAACAGACCTACAACAAATTTGAAGTGTTTCTGTTACCTAGGACTGTTACAATAACAGCAAAAGTATAGTTATTTAGGATACACAGAAAGACACTGCAATTATATTTAAATCTATCTAGTGAGACTGATGATGGGTCACAGGTTAAAAACCAATGGTGCTAAATGGGTGGTAATGCTTGCCTTGGTATTCGGTTGCGTGGGATCTAATAGTGTGAGATCGGTAAGAGTTAAAGCTATGAAGTGGTAGATTATCAGGAATTATTGGTTACGCTTTGAAGCAATAGAATACTTGGGTTGTATTTTAACATTAGCATTTTGCCACTTTATAACATCAAAACATATTTTATTAAATTTTTCTGTAATAGACCAGGGCTGAAGCCTTCAAATATGGTAAAAAATGTTTTTTTTTTTGTTTAAAAAATTATCGATCTTGGTTTATAGGCAACTTAATGATACAAATAATAAGTTGATTTATCAAACTTATCGAAAAGAAAGTTAATTGTTTTGTAGCAAATTAATTTTAAAATAAAATTTGGCTGTCGTGGTCTAAATTAGTGAACTAGACTAAATCTGAAATTTACAATAATATTGAAATTATGTAATAGAGATATTGTTTGTAAATAGTAATTCATGTTATGACTATTGACGACAGTGTAAAGCTATTTCACTTGCACAATTTTCACATTTTACGAGTTATAATAAGTAACATTTATATACGAAATAGAGTTGCGACTTGTGAAGTAACTTTCTTGCAAATTTTCTTAATTTAAGTAAATACTCACGTGACGGTAGTAGATACTTATAAATCGCAAAATTATGATATTTATATGTAACAACAACAAAATATTAAAAAATAGTATCAACCGGGATTGGAACTCGGAAGTATTCAACCGTAGTAAAACCAATTTACGAATCCACATCAATGCACAAATTTACCTATTCTACTGTCTATAATCTATATATTATGCAATTAGGATATCCAACTTTTAAAGACATCCTAATTTTTTCCTTAATTTTAGAAAGTTTTAAAAGTATAAAATTGTTTAGGATAAAACGTGCACCAACGTCCTATAGTTGTGTGTCTCCTCCTAGTTCCGATTTGCTTGAATTTTTGCAGATGGTCTATAACTATGCTAAGAATAACAGCATCCATCCCCAGGTATCTACTTCCGACGAATCCTAGACACGGGGTTCTCAATTTTTAATTGTAATTTGTACCGCGTGCGGTCGTTGACTTAACCAAAAAACTGCCTATTAATCTCGCGAGATGGACGGTCAGTGATCACTTTCACTGGTCCAAGATTGATGCTTGCCATCTATAAGTTACGTAATGTTGGCATAATTGTTTAATAGATTTCTCTGTACATAACTTGATTTATGCGACAGCTGTCAGCGATCTGATAGAGTTTATGGTAGGCTGGTGAATCTGGGATATTCTTATCTATCTTTCTTTCTTTCTTATTTGTAATTAGGACTTAGGAGTGATAGGAGATATTGGTATATCATTCTGAAACGTTCGAATTCAGTCAGTCCAAATAAAAAAATACACCTACCTATATCTGAAAATTAATATTAATATGGTCAATAACTGTATTAGAAAAAAAAAACACGCAATGCCCTACATTTCGAAGTGTACATAATAATACATTAGCAATGCATTATCTATTTTTAAACATTTACAATGACGATATGCATTCCGAACAAAAACATGTGCCTACATTCGCTTTGAATTATTGTAATTATTTGTACCGTTTGATTGTAATTAATATAGCATTACGCAAAACGATGTATGCTGACGTAAATATTTTAATTTATTACGTACTAGCTTTCCGCCCGCGGCTTCGCCCGCGTTTTCAAAGAAAAACCTGTTCCCGTAGGATTTCCGGGATAAAACCTATCCTATGTCCTTTCTCGGGTATCAAAATATCTCTATACCAAATTTCATGCAAATTGGTTCAGTAGTTAAGGCGTGATTGAGTAACAGACAGACAGACAGAGTTACTTTCGCATTTATAATATTAGTATGGATTCACTATTATTTTAGGTGTGTGTGAGTGTGTGTGTAGGTATAAGTGAAGTCCCATGTCCCTAGTGGGGTAAGGGGCAGATGCATTATACATCTGTTTCACTGATCGATTTTCTTTAGGGACAAGTTGGTTATCAGCCTTCTGTGTCCTACCAAACTGAGACATTTTTTTTTCTTCTTCTCCACCGGGAATCGAACCTAGGACCCCTTGGTGTTATACTCAGCGTCAACCACTGTACCTACCAAGGAGGCGGTCGGTGTGTGTAGGTATAAGTACTTGTTATTATTTCGAGATGATATACTTTTTGAATTTGATCTTAAATATTAGTTCCAAGAAAATATTCATTTTATCCATTACCTATCCTTAAAATTCCGGGATTCGGAGCAGTATTTGCCACTTCCCGATCCTCTGAACACACCCATTCAAAAATTACATCAATCAGATACAGAAAAGATAGATAAACAGACACAATTATATTATCATTTATCAGTACAGATTTATCTAAGGCCACGTGGCGTGTCGGGACGCGGCAGAGCATTGATAACAGCTGTTCATATCGTATTGATATGATTTGTGATTGATGATCATATAGTTGTAAATACTAAATGGATCAATGGGTGATGAAATATCTATGGCTTGGTGTCAGTGGCGTGCCTAGGGTATAAGGACTGGGCAAGCCCAAATTTTTCAAAGTGTTTGTTGGGTACCCTTTTCATGAATAAGATACCTACCTAGGTATACTGTGTAATTATGTTCGTTATAAAACTTATAAAAAAACGTGAACATATTACATACCGAATCAAATCTTTTAAATTTTCACGCGCGCCCTCAAACAGTTGAGTCAAACGTTTATCATTAAAATCGATAAATTATATAAAACTGTATGACATTATATTATTAATAAAATTGTACAGATCATTTATATTCTAATTCAAACGCCAATCTTTCTGAAGGAAAGATTTTATAACATCGGAATTATAGAAAGTAGGTGTTTGTTTTAGAATTCAATTAAGTACCTAACAGCTACTTTTCTATGGCAATTATTGATACCTAATACAGAAAGGCGTTCTTGGCCAAATAAATACTTATACGTATTTCTTAATAATTAATACGTACCTATGAATACGATTTAACGATGAGAAAGCACGCTCCGTGGAAGAACTACTACCTATTTACTAGCAGGAATCGTAACTAACAAAATATGTGCAAGTTTCAACAGCTGGGGAAAGGCTTCTTCTAAGTAACTTAGAATAACTGTTATTCTCATTCATGAAATCGTTCGTAAACATTACAATTAAAATTTCGTTTATGTGACTTACTAGTTTCGGTAATGCACAAATCGGGAGTTGGTTTTGATGAAGAAATTAATTGTTTTTCAGTAAAGTTTAATGATTTTACCTTTCCCCCGCTGAGCACAAAGCAAACCACCACAATTTACAACACAATCTGCTGTCGCGACACGTATTTTACCACAAAATTCGAAAAACTTAACCTAAATTACACCGGTATAATCACCCGCTCAAACAAACTATAATTTAACAATAATATTCACGACGTTCGTTCGCGCAATCGTAACTATCTTCACACTGTTAAAGCCGGGCCTTTTTTCCCTTAGAAATTGCTATAGAGTTCTATAGCTAGGTATGTATCTACTCCGACGAAATTTCATACGTTAGAAGAGATGAGCGCAAAGCCCGGTAAAAGCCCACGCGTGCAAGCGAGACACCGCACTGTTTATAATCCATCGAATTTAGGTTGTAACGTCCAAATAAAAGGTACGACCTTATTCCGATAGCAAGAAGGATGAAATTAAAAAGTTTACTCGAATTCGTCATTGTTTTATGCTAGGCGTATTATATTATATTGTAGGTGAGTTTTCATTGAATTCGGAGCAGATTATGAATTGCTCATTGCGCGCGAATATTCAAACGTGAATATAGGTATTTTCCTGTCTCGTAGCGAATTTCTAAGGCAAGCCGGGCTTTTCGGCTTGTATGAACGTACCGCCACTGCTTGGTGTTTGACTGAGTTGTAAAGGGTAGAGAGTGAGTTTTAGGGCAGGCGCAGATATGACGGAGCGCACCACAGCGCATTTTTCATAGTCAAACTATTATCGACATTGTCCTCGTTAAAATAAAATTCAAAATCAAATAACAGCGGCCTTATCGCTGTCAAGCAATCTCTACCAGGCAACAACCAAAAGTTTATTTACTTATTTTTTAATAGGTATCTATCTGATAGGACACCGTAGGATCGTCACCAACTTGAATAAACAGATGTCAAATGCATATGCCCCATATACAAGACTTTTACACAATTATTTTCACGTATTTTAATGGTACCTATCTGAGACGCATAACTCGTAACAGAGACTTTATTATTTAAAACGCGTCAAAAACAGCGCAACCGGAGAAGTGGGCGGATTTGACAGCTTAGTGCTCATTTAAGACGAAGTGGTAAGTTAAGAAGCGTAAAATATGGCGACAGAGGTGTCTTTGAAACAGTTTTTTGGTATCAAACTCTTAATTCTATGGAATGATATTCCTACAATCGTAAAGATGAAGATATGCCTTGTATTGTCATACACGTGGAAACACGATTAGAGTAATTTGCCTCGATAGAAAAAAATCCTGAAAATCGTTAAAAATCGTGAATTTGTTACAATTTTACAATTTTACGGCGATTGTAAGGGAATAACAAGTATAAAATCTATATTTTCATAAACTGTACGTCAAATCCCATATGGTAGTACAGAGGGTTTTTCTAAAATAGAAGCCTTTTTTTTTATTATTAAGTAAAACATACAGCGCTCGCGCCTACGATGGTACGATGCACAAGTAGCTGTCTCAGACGGCCACGAGCCCTCGTCGCGAGTAGACACGTACTACATCGTCGCGCAAATTTGGCGTCCCCCCCCCCTCTAACTTTAAAATCTGAAAAAATCTCATAAGTAGGACTTTATGTAAACTTTCTAGGAAAATTATTTTGAACTAGATTGGTTGAACAGGTTTTTTCTCGAAGGTTAGTTTTTTTCCACAAATACGATCTGTCGGTCATCTCTGTGGTAGCACAGGTGGTAGGGACACTTATTGTTACAGGCTAGAAACTACGGAACCCTACACTGAGCGTGGCCCAACACGCTCTTGGCCGGTTTTTTATTATATTCTTTTCATAATCTTGGTAGAAAGTAAAAATATCTGAAAAATAAATTTCGTCTTTTTAGTTTTTTACTTTTTGAGATATTCATAGACAAAATGCGCCTGAAGTTTTTCATATACTTTGCTAGCTGCAGCTCGCGGCTTCCCCCGCGTGAATGTCTGACATCGCAATATCATAAACAGAGTTTTACAACAAAGACGCTTCCCGAAGAGGATTGCTAATAAGGGTCACTGTACACTTGACCAAGTATCGGTATCACCTCGTATCGATACAATTTATTGTTTTCTTAGTACCTATGAATATGAATGCTAATAAGGGTCACCGTACACCGGGTGTCGGCATTGACTTCTATCGGTATAATTTTTATTAATATTATTGGGAACGATAATAAGGGTACCTAACCTGAATATTTTTTTAGTGTGATTTGAATACATATTTGGAGGTAACTTACATTTGATAGATTAAAATAATATAGAAGACTTACTATTTTACAGATTACGAGCATTGGTTGGACAAACAAATATAACAGAATTGCGTTCAGTGAGTCCTGTTCAAGTGCCATCTACGTCTAGTGTAAATTTATCAGCGTAAGGAATTCATTTATCAAATCATAAGGGAGTACCTAATTATGAACAACGTGTTTTTTAAAGATATAATAGTATATATGTACTTAAATTGCAGAACTCAATTTTCACTTGACCAATGTACATCAATGGAACTGACTCCTATGTATGCTGACCTATTGCCAACCACTTCTAGCGCATTGTGTTCAGAAACTGCACAAGAGTGAGTGTCAAAGCTATAAGATGTAAAAATTTACAATAGTGTAGTTATACCATCGATGATAAAGGACGGTATTTTACATATAAGTAATTAAATAATAATTGAGAGATTTGTTATATACATTATGATTAGTTTTATTTTTAACTTATAGGTCAACAGACAATTTAGACAGACAGTTTATTATTTATTAAACTGCAGTAAACTGACAGAATTTTTATTTCTTACACCGCAATAAACATTACCCCCTCACTTCCTTTCATCTCTACTCATTGTTTAGACCTCGGAGAGTTGTTTGGAGATTCTCAACAAATACAATTCCTTCTGCAGTTGAGAAAGATTTATTGATTTCATTCCATTCTTATCCCTTTATTCAACCTTTTTCATTTACAGAAAAAAAAAGTGGTTGGGAAATCTGTCTAATTAATACTTACTATTATTTTAGGATGGTACGAACTTTACTGTGATACTAGTAAGTAAGTTACTGTTTCAGTATTGGCATCAATACAGGAAAATACCGATATCAATACTTATATAAAATATAAAAAATATAATAATCTAGCTGACCCGAATAACTTTGTTTCGCGTAATAGTCAATAAATAACCAGATTTTAAAATTAATTCAAAATATAATACCGTTTTTAAATGTTTTCCTGGTACTTGATACCCGATCAAATGTACATTACCCGTAAATGAGTATCGATACACAACAATACCGATATCACCGATATCCAGTCAAGTGAACGTTGACCCTAAATTGTTATCGATGCATAGTATTACCCATACCGAGTCAAATGCACGTTATCATTAAATTTTTAGTCAACTTATACTGTTGAAAAATAAAGTGGTATCCATAAAGACAATACCGATAGCCGTTCAAGTGTACAGTGATCCTTATCAGTATTTCTATTCATACTAAGAAAACAATAAATGGTAACGATACAAGATAATTACCGATGCCTACTAGTACCTGGTCAAGTGTGCGGACGTGCCTATTAGATTTCTGGTAGCAAAAGTGTAAAGTACTATCAGGTCCGCGAACAACAAGCGCGGGGGGAAGACGGTTGCCCCGCGCATGCTCCCGCCGTACTTCATACCTCACCCCCTCATAAACGCCGTGAACGCGTTCCCACTTCGTGTTAAGACGATACACAAAAAAAATCTACTGCTTGGCGGGCGGAGTCTAATAGCTCGCTATCGCGAACGCGGGTGTGCGCGAAGTCATTCTTGCAAACTCGCCGCGCTGCCGCTGGCCGACTCGGGACAAACATGTATGGAGTCGTCATACAGTTATAATATTCTTATACATATATTTAATTGTTGATTTATTGGTTTTATTTTCTTGCTTATAAACAAATAATCTTCTTTTTAACAACTACTTAGACATTATTAATAATTATTATTATTTCGTAATGTTTACTTTATTACAAAATAATACAGGTTATAATTAATAATCTTTAAAATAACAAAAAATATTGTTACTCTGAAAAAATGAAATGGTACTCAATAACGCGGACTACTGAATGGATTTAGATAGAATTTGATGCTGACGTAGATATTACGTCATGCCCAGAAATGAAAGGTAATATTTCTGAAAGAAGTTATAAACCCTAATTCTTCTCAGTCAAAGTCAAGAGTGGAAGATATCACTAATACAGTAAAACTGATGCGAAACTTTGGATGTTAATTTGTCCTATATTTTTTTGTTAGTTGTTACTTAATCACGTCAAGACTACATTACCAATTTTGATAAAATATAGCTAATTGCCTGGATTTACACATAGGATACTTTTTATCCGAACTGAACACTTCTGTGGGATAAGACAGGAATCACGATATTATAATCTAATTCCACGCGGGCAAAGCCGCGGTCGGAATGATATTTTTTTAAATAAAAAAATTGTTTAAAAAAAACAATTTTTTTAAATAAAAAAATTGTTTAAAAAAACACAAAATATATTGACGCATGTATTTATTTTTTGCACTCTATTATAATTGTAATTATTCATTACAAATAATCAAAATAAAATAGCCAGAACAAAGTTAGGCCCTGGTAGGGTAGGTAGGCAGGTACAGCAATGTGAGACGAACACTGGCCTATTTATACCAATAATAATGTATTTTAAACATTAAATTAAGTTTACTTTCTAACAACAAAAATACATAATATTAGCTAATGTGAAAGCGAATCAACCAATCATCCCACAAAAATGAAATGTGCACACAAATATTCATCCAAATCGGTTCATGTCGTGAGGAGGAGTGACTGCAGCGCCATCTTCCGGGCCCAATTGTGTTTCCAGATCACCCAGGAACTCAATTTAATATACTTACACAAAATTTTTCGAAATGAAAACTCACATTACTATGTAAATATGAATATAAACCTGTTTTATTACTAAGCAATTTCCCGCACAAGTATAAATGAAATAAAATATATCAACATCAAATTCTTTATACAACATACTTATCTACCACCTTCTAAGAAATGTAATTCTTGAAATTATTTCGTATTTTTTTTAAATATAATAATACTCCAATGAGCTCCTGTTCCATATTATGTCCACCATACTTCCACTAAGTTCACCATGATTTTTTATTTCTTTGCACTTTGTTGCTTTTTGCTAAAAATGGAATCATGCGATACAACCAGTAGAGCTTTGATAACATACATTTTTGACTGAATAAAGGTACTTACGAAGGAGTGGATTCACATTGTGAACAATCAGTGGGTTTATTTTCTTTCTGGATTCCGGATTTCTGAACAGATTATTTATGCTATAAATGAAAAAATCTTACACATTCGTTATGTACTTAAAACAGGGGTACATATCAAACATCGTCTATAATACAATTATCATCAAATTTAAAATAAAAACAACTTACTTCATTAATTTGTTCCAATTGTAAGCATTCTTTTTCCTCCAACCTTTATGTTTCTTCTTCTTATTTTCTTTATTGTCCCCATTTGTCTTATCGTGTTGTCACCCTTTTTTACGATTTCGCGAGCGACACAAGTTCCCCGTGTGACGGCCGTAGCGGGAATGACTCGTGCAGCGATCGGGGTAGGAAGGTACAGGGCGGCTCTCGCTATATTGGCTGGTCGCGCGCTAATTTCAAGTATTTCTTGTTTATTTCAAAACCATCGCATATTTCAAAATTCTAACACGGTAGACGTATAGGTTGTATATTTTATAGTTAATATCCAAAAAGTCGTAACTTTACGTTTGTTATTTTGAAGATGCCAGAGATTAAAAAAAAATAACAATGATAACTTTGTATTTTTTTTTCTATCGAGAAAATATCATGGAATCATGTTTCTAAAACGGTAGACGTATTGTGTTACTATTGAACTTTCTTGTCAAGAATTTTCATCACGAAAACTTTAATAATATAAAAATTACGAAGGTTTGAAAAGGGCCGTAAATGTTAGAAAAATTAATTCATCACCTTAAAGCTAAAAATACTCTATAGATAAACCAGAATCTGATGGCAATTACGGAAATCAAAAATATGCTGATATTATTATGATTCTTATTTTGTATTAATTAGTAGATATCATTTCTAGAAATGTACTTTCCAATATTGATAATTTTAGGTAATTGATACGTTTATCACTCATAGATTTAGTTTTTGACATGTGTGGATTATGAGGTATGTGTTATGAGGTGTGTGCATTAGGAGGTATTAAATACTTTTGGTATAAAAATTATTTATACAAAAAGGAGTGTCGGAACTGTAGATAAAAACTCCCTCTATACATCAATTATTAAGCAATATGTTGTACTTGTACCATCCCATTGATTTCCACATAACTGAGTATTTAATTTGCTTCCAGTACATTCTTACAATATGTTTTCACACCTATGAAAACAACTTATTAATAACCATCTGGAATAAATTATCACATACACACGTCACGGTCAAGTTCGATTTAGACCTTGCAATAACAGAGGCACGCTTCCAAAGCATCTGTCACCGAATGTGGTCAAATTGATGGGTTTACCGGCGCGCGCGCAGCGCTGCCAAGTGCAGACATTGTCGGCAATTAAACTGTATGTAAATACGTTCGTTTGGACTTTGACCCTAGTGTGTAGTGGAGAATTTTGTAGCAAAAGTAGTAGATTTGAACTTTACCATTAAAAATCAATATAAATGCTACAAAGTTGCCTTTTGTACTGTATTAATCCCTCTTTTCGAATGGTGCTAGTAATAACATTATAATTGTTGTTATTCACTGAATTATTAAATAATAAAGACAATAGTTTAATCTATAGATCTCGATGCTCGTAAGAGATACTCTTGTAAGAACAATGCACCATTCATATTTAAGCCAAAAGGCCATCGAACGAAACTTGCGAATTTTGTCATAGGCCATTGCCCAGGCGTTTAACGCTTGATCCGTTCCGATTTCGCAACAACACTTCAAACGGTGCTATCTTCTTGCGCAAGACTGACAATTGTACGTAAGTAAGTGTACACTGCTGGGTGAGCGAACTCTTTAATTGCCCGCGAGTGTGTCATTGGTAGGGCATGCACCCGGGTTTACCCGGTTCCGAAAAACCCGGGTAAACCCGGGTTTTTTGATGATCTTGAGAACCGGGTCTGAATAGTATGAAACCCGGTTCTCCCGGTTCCGACCAAAATATTAAAATATAAAGTATTATTTATATTTTGCTGCATTATTTTAACAAATTTATTCTATCTGGCAACGTCAGACTCACGTGCATCGCGAATTTTCGTGCCACGCCTCAATCGTGGCTCTGATTGGTTGATTGGAACCTTAGATGCTATGAGTTTCCTACGGTTGTATTACCAAAAAAAAAATTAGGCTTCGAAAATGACAAAAATTAGGCTACTGAAATATTTTTATTAGATTTGTCGTGAATTTGAAAAGCTGTTGATTTTACTGTTTTATATAATGATCCAGTCATGTTTTGTTTTTGGTATCAGGCTGAAATTTATATCGAATACTCAAGTCTTCGGTCCCTTGATGCTCAAAGATGCTCAAAGTCAAACTCTTAAGCCAACGCATCAAAAGATACAGCCGTAAATGCTGAAAATTTTCGCAAATTTCGACATTCGCATGAGACTCAAAACCTACAGGGTACTTCTCATGAACACAGAGCCTTTAAATTTGGTAAAAGTAACGTCTTATAACACAGATAAAGAAAAAATTGCAAACATAAATTTTAAAGTTACAACAATATTATAAAAAATAGGTTTGTTCGGAGCCCTCGGAGCGCGAATCCGACTCGCACTTGGCCGGTTTTATGCTTTACAGTTCGCAGTTAATGAATAAGGTTTAAGTTTATATGTGATATATTATGATATCAAGGTACTTTTATAAAACTGATAAATAAAGAGAAGTATTGAAATTTTGTTTCTTTATTAATGTAATAAAATAAGACACATGCCGCGTAAAATAAAAGGGCCATCAGGTACTTTTACAGTTACTTTTGTTTAATTTCGTATTTTTTTCCGACGTATTATAAAAGAACCGGGTAACCCGGTTCTACCCGGTTCTGAGCTCGATTTGGAACCGGGTTTCAGAAACTTGGAACCGGACTCGGTTCTGCATGCCCTAGTCATTGGAGCAATGAACTTGACGCATCGGCAGTGGACAGGGGCTCGTTCACATGAGATGGTCTGTGCGGTAATCCTATTAATATTTTTAACGCGAGAGTAAGAATGTGTGTATGTTAGTTGGTTACTCTTTCACGCAGGCTGTTCGGATCTGCATGAAATTTGGCAACGACAGATCGAAGTATCTTCGAGTTACGTAGTAACGTAAGTGCCGAAAATCTGACAAATTTCTTCTACCTGTATCAGAGGTTTAGAATTGAACTTAAACTGAACTGGAATTTGCGCCTGTCCTTTTGGATAACTAAACTAAACGTAATGATCAGGGCACTTACGTTTAGTTCTTACTCATTAAATGCTTGTTATCTTTCCTCGAAGCGTCTATGCCTTACGTGACTTTATGCAATGTGTCGTGCTTAGTTATTGGACCATTTTTGTTCTAGCTTTTAAATAAGAATAATATATAATCCCAAGGTATTAATTCTTGTGTGTATGAGTCGTAAGTCCCACATATGAGATTGTCGGATGCGAATATTCGACTAATGTATGCGTGGGCTACTAGTGTTTTATCTCCATATCTAGCCATGTCCTGTTGCTAGCCAATTTGAATTGCATTTAATAGTGACTGGTTGGTAGGTATTCGTGATATTTCGATTGTGCAATACTGAATAAATAATAGAATCAAATAGGTCTAATTGGATAGTGCGATGACAATCACATAATAGCATGTATTGGAATGTTTAGCGCGATGTCAGAGATAAGGTAATGATAAACAGATCATAAATTGATGAGATTTATTCACAGCATAGCGAAGCATTGCAATACGGTTTTAATTAAATTATATTTGGCAATTGTATGTACTAGAAGAAATACAACTCTTACTATATAAAATATATTTTTATCGGTCGACGCTTTTCAATGGTAAGAGGAATAGCTGAGATATGCGGTAGATTCCCATAGATTTATAGAAAAGTCAGCCTATATCAGAGTATAAAAGACCAAAAATTGATCGATGAACCATGTGAAATGTACAACTGCAGCAGCAAAGGAAACAGACCTTAAATAAGAGAACGTCATTGTAGAAAGCACTCATAATTAAATAATTAATTTAGTACAATTTGATGTGTATGAGACATAAGGATCTAACTCGTTGTTTTCTGAACAATACATATTCAGATCCTGTGACGCAGCGCATGATTCAGATTTATTTTAGTAATTGGGTTTCGGGATAAAGAAAGGAACAAAAATATTGAGTCTTCATGAAGACAATGTGTATTAGATCTAATTTTCTGACAGATAAAATGTGCTGGAAATTCGGTGTTTCCTGACTATTCCATTGAAAAGTTACATTTGGGGTTGCATTTTTTAGAGGACGCAATTTTATTTTTTTGATGTGTAGGGGGGTTCAGTGTGAAGCTATCACCAAGTTTGTGGGGTCGCCACCCTTGTCCCACGGCCGCCATCTTGAAAATAGCGGTTGATATGGTTTTTACGATATATCTCTTTAACTATTTATTTGATAAAAAAAATTGTTAAAATTGTTTGTTGCAAATTAAATTCTCTACAACTTTGGTCCAGTAACTTTTTGTCGTAGAACTATAAATAAAAAAGTTATTAGCGAAAATGTTCAGAAATTAGAGATATTTATATTTTTCAATAAAACTTTTTTTTATCATTTTACGAAGAAATGATATCAGACCATTATTGTAGATAGCTAAGAGCTAAGATTTTACAGCGCTCCGAAGTGAGTAGGCTATTTTTCAGTACTCTTAACTATACAGTATACATATATTATGTGTGTACTAATAATAATTTGTCATCAGTAATTGTTTTTAATATTTTTAATAATTAATAATTAATTTTGCAATATTATTAATAATTAATTATTGACTGAACTGACTTGAAGTCTGGAAGCGCGTTTTTTTTACGTCGAAAAGCAGGGCTGAAATGTTCTGCAGTGTGTTTCCATTGTTCTGGAGTCTGGGAAAAGAGCCAATAGCCATTATATGTATAGTTAGGAGTACTGAAAAATAGTACTCACTTCAGAGCGCTGTAAAACCTTAGCTATTGACGTAATGAAAAAATGTTGTATATAAAAGTTGTTCCTCGAAAAACAATCTACAAAAATGGTCTGATATCATTTCTTCGTAAATTGATAAAAAAAAGTATTATTGAAAAATATAAAAAGCTCTAATTTCTGAACGTTTTCGCTTATAACTTTTTTATTTATAGTTCTACGACAAAAAGTTACTGGACAAAAGTTGTAGAAAATTTAATTTGCAACAAATAATGCTAACAATTTTTTTATCAGATAAATAGTTTAAGAGATATATCGTAAAAACCATTTCAACCGCTATTTTCAAGATGGCGGCCGTGGGACAAGGGTGGCAACCCCACAAACTTGGCTTTAGCTACTCACTGACCCCCCCCTACACATCAAAAACATAAAATTGCGTCCTCTAAAAATGCAAGGTTAGGCCTAAAAAATGTAACATTTCAATGGAGTAGACCGAGTTATAAAGATTGAGATGTTGAGTTTATGTGTCATAGATTTGGGTGTGCTAAGCTTTGTTGTTTGACCTTATTTTGTGGATTATGTGTGGGGGTGATAATTGGATTTATGTGAAGAAATAGAACGGTGCTAATTATCCTAGCCCTACTTTTTAATTGTGTATGTCGACCTGCTCCGAATTTTACCTTCAGGTACGACTAGATATTGCTATGGTTAAAATTTTATGATCACAAAATATTGTTTTCCCGATACCTAGGTCCTAGTAGATATAGACGTATACGGGCAGAATTTTATTTTTTGGAAAGGTTTTTTGTATTAAGAAGTATAATATACTTACGTATAATTTTCTCAAGGTCTCGGTTAACGTGTGTGTGATAAATAAAATATAGATATTCTTCATATTTGTAATGCTTTATTAACGTATCTTATCTATGACATGTTTGTGAAGTGACTTTGCCTTTTCATCATAATTTGTTGATCTAGGATTTAACATAGGTACATTTATTGTGAGAAACTTGATTTAGCTATTTTCATGGCTACTATGATACTTAGTTTCTAATCCATATTTAGTCTGTAAGTACATAAATGTCACAAGTATAAATACTTCAAGATATTTTATGATAGCGATATTTATCTGCATTTTAACGTGACCTAAGTTATTCATTTAAATATCTAAATATTATCCAAAATGAGAATTTGCGAAATTTCAGAAAGGAATTTACATAAGAATTTCAGATAAGGACTTATAAATTAAAGGTATTTTGTATTCTTATTTCTCGATGAAACTACATTTCATTATTATTTTCCTGTTACTTATAAATATGATAAGTATTATTACTTTTATGTAAATTTTTATACCATACACTAGTTTTGAGGTCAGTGAAAAATCTTTTATGAATATGTACATGACTCTCTCTACTATTAAAACAAACACTTTCCTCTCTTAAAGGTACATTGCATTTCAGCAACCTTTGTACACTTAAAACAATCCTACTCTCAACTTTTCCAGAATTGATATCCCAATTAAGGTTTCCATACGCATCCGAAGCGATAAATCAATCAGGAGCAATTTTATGTGTTTTACTGGATACGATATACACTCACTTTCCCCTCGGTAGCGTATTGCCTGCGCAGGCGCATGAATTCGTCAAGCCACTCCCTACGCGGTTATAAATAGATGCAGGCTGTTATAGGTAAGTATGTGGTTTAGGTAGCGCATATTTTAACGGTACTATGATAAAGTGGTGGGAATGGTGAGTTGTGTTTTGCTATGGTTTTGTTGTGTTTTTGGTGTGGTGGTACGTAACCAATATGTTCTGTGGTATGGTTTGGGGTTGTTTGAAAGGTTGTCTTGCTGTGTTGTGAGGTTTGAGATGATTATGTGGCACAAGGTTTAGCCACAAACATACATACATCTTAAACAGTAAATTTTATTTATTGCTATTTTTTACGAATTTGTATTGCACTAAAAACATGTAGGTACATAAGTAAGTAACTAAGTAATTTGATTTGATTTTTTTGCCAAACTTCACAGCTCGCACTTTGATCCTAAACCATACGTAGAAATATATTACATATTGCTATATCGTTTCACCTTCAAAGCAAAAAACGCGATTGACCATAAAAATTGCGTATGTAATAGTAGCCGCGAGATGGAACGTGGATCGCGTGCGAAGCAGCGGTATTAGCTATGCGATGTTATTTTGAATATTTCTTACGATACGCTTGTTGAATTGACTTTCATGTGTATGTTTGTATGCCATTTGTTTGATGTATTGGCATGCACTACGGAGAAACTTTTATCCACAAGCATATTTGAGGTTGATTGTTTTGGTATGATTTTTTATATCTAGATACTTACAACTTTATCAAGATTTGAATTGTATTTTTAGTTTATGTGATTACCTTAAGTTCATTGCATTAACCAATTTCATAACCTCGGCGCATGTAAAATGTTTTATGAGGGTTTAATACCGATTGTGTTATGTGTTTGCTGGGGAAATAAGCACAACTGTATTTAAGTTACTTAGCTCTTATTAAAACTAATGTCAGGATCTCAGCAAATAAGTATTTTCGATATTTTTATTCTTTTACCCGTGTTTCAAATGCTCAAGGCTCCGTCTCAATTACTGTTCCTAAAAGATCTCAAAATTCACGACAATAATTAAATACCGTGCGAAACCGATATGGCATCTATAAATGTGGCTATTGAATGTCGTTTATACCAATGTCTGACCGATAGGAAGCAAACGTATTATTTCTATTGTCAGTTTAATGTTTCTATCGGATAATGTTTCTTAATTGTATTCTAATTCTAGAAAGTGATACCATGTTTGCTCCTGTTGTGTTTGGATTACAGTTGAATGATTACTTCTTGTTTCTGAATATTGTATCTTTGGCTCCTAACATTTTTGTGCTTATATTTATGTTTTGCCGTTGTAAGGGCTTCTGAAAGAACTCTGCACGTTGCAAAGTCCTATTGTCCGATCCTAAATGATGTCACGGGTACAACTAATTTAGCAGTTATTATTTTAGGTACAAGTTTTAATGCCACTTGAGCAGAAATGTCCCCATAATAATAATATATTTAACAGCCTATTACAGGCCAATTTTCAGGACTCCGGGAAAGGCGCAAGTTATGATTTCTAATTTGTTCAAAACAATTTCAAATATTTTATCATCCACGTGACGTCAATTCTTTACAACGATATTTTTGTAGGATGCTATGTGACGTCTGAAACGATAACCGTCCAGAAATTTCTTTAAAACAATAATGCACAGATACATAACAATAAGCATCAAACCTCCTAACATCAATTACCACCTATTCACACGCCTGTAAATAAATCATTAACGGTTGATTGTTTAAACACTTGTTTAAACTGAAGACTGAAATAACGTTCTCGAATGTTCGACACGGATCATTAACCGCGTTAGTTCATATATTAATTATGTGCATGCGATTAACGCGCCCTTCCATTGCTACAATATTACTTCTATTGCATTACATTATAATATTGAGAAACTCGATAGAAATATTCAACTCGATTTTGATCAAGTTTTTCATACGGAAAGGGGGGTTATTTATGAGACAAGAAAAGTGCATGAGTGGCCACATACAATGATTGTGGAGAATGGAAACGTGTTTCGATCGTGGTGGTAACTGGTATATTATCAATTAAATTGCACGTGGTAAATGCATCAAAATTGATTTCTTTTTTTCTTTTACTTCTTGTTACAGTAACGTGGTTCGCAAAAGTTATATCTGAAAAGGTGTTTGTGGTTAAAGTCCGCGAGTCTGCGAGTGTACGAATTAAGGGTTTATCGATTTATATAAAAATTTTAGGCAATTCATCAATCTTATCTAATCAACTGAATTTTCCAATACAACTAGAAATTTCTTCAAGATTATCAGCTCTATTTTCTTAACTCTCATTAAAATTTGCAAAAACAACTCTAATAGAATTAAACTGTTTCTGTTTTCAAAGGAATCCTTCATATAAAATTTTATGCCAATAACTGTACCTCATGTTTATGACCTTAGAACGGGTAAAATACCTAAAGGGTATGTAAACCTTAGCTATTTTTAGCTGACTTATGACGTGCACGGTGCACACTGCACACGGAATGAACATCTAGATCAAATACATTGTGTACTGAACTTAGTACATAATATATTTGATCAGTATGCGGTCACACAACGTCATGCTACAGTAAGTTACCTAATATAAAGGCGGTATACAATGTTCTTCAATCATGATCGAAATGTACCTACGTATGTGTTCCAAGGTTAGCGAGCAGATCAGATGTAAACGGAGGCGGATTAAACCAGCTCTGTAATGCAATCCGTCTGGCGAATAGATTTTTTACTTGATAATAAGGCTTCTGAAATGGATGCGATTTGAAGAGGTTATTTAGGCATCCGCGAAAATTTATACTTCCAAAAAAGAAGTGAAGCTGAACATAAACAGGTCATATACCTAAAGATCTAAGGCATTTATTTGTCTTTCATTTTCAGTTTGAACCTGATAATGATAAGTATATATTCAGGCGATCTCATAAAGCAAGAAAATTATTTCCTTACAAATAATGTGAGAAAGGATAAAATCTAGGCGATTAAGTTGACAAGAGGTATTGGTAGGTGCTTCTATAGTTCTATTAATAGCCTTGAGACTAGATAGAAATATTATTTTATTAAGTTTTAATTTATCTCTAGCATTTCCTATCAATTGATTGCAGATTGTTTTTTTCAATGGCCTAATACGCACAAGCGTATTACATCATCTATTATAAATCATATTATGTTCTTTGTTAGACAAAGAATGTTAATTAGTTGACACCGTTAATCGGACTTACGACCTCTGGTTTAACTTCTCTCTCAATATAGCTAATATAACTGTACTGTTCCGAGGAAGCATCTAAATCATTTCTACGATGTCAAAATAAAATTATTAATTCATCAATACCTATCTCACAAAAAATAAATGAATCGTTGTCCCAAAATATTAAATTACCATAATAAAAACAACATTGCACTCCGTAGTGTAAATATCCCTATATTTTATAAGAGACAATCAAAGACACTATAGAAAACCTAAAAGTAGCTTTGTCCAACAATTTCCTTCCTGTACCGACAATTACACTATACTAGTACGCCACCAGCCGCTGGAAAATCGTATAAAACTCGCATTTATATGAACTTATTATGAAACTAGAAACGAAAGCCACCTTCTGTCTGATCGCTTTCATTTAATTGTTTAATAACTTTACAAGAAAATATTGTTTTAATTTAATTTTACGGCCGTTAAAATATTAACGTCTTTGCTTGAGACATAATCATAAAACAGACTGATCGAATTTCGCGTAATCATAGTTTATCAAGTTGTAAATAATTCAAGAGCAATGAAATAGCAAGTACCTTATTGGAAGCTGAGTTATTATCGACAGATAGGAACCACCTCAACGACCAGGTGTATACTGAAGAACAGTTCATCACTTTATAGTTTGTTTTGATTCTTCGCTTTATTATAATTAAAGATTTAATATTTTCATCAGAGGGTAATACCACTAATAACGAATGCTACCATGTGCTAGGATGAATGAAGAAAATGTTCATGTTTTTTAGGATTCGTAGGAATCAAGAACATTTGAGAATATTAATATTTATTTCACATAGATCGTGTCATATTGCTGTGCATTAAAAATGCAAATATTATTCGTCTTGCAACGTAGAATTTCTTACTGTATCGTGGAAAATTGCTTCATGATTGCGTTAGCCTATTGATGCTAAGTTGTTACCAATACCTCTTGTCAACTTAATCGCCTAGATTTTATCCTTTCTCACATTATTTGTAAGGAAATAATTTTCTTGCTTTATGAGATCGCCTGAATATATACTTATCATTATCAGGTTCAAACTGAAAGTGAAAAATCTTACCATATGAAATTCTTGGTCAGTATAAATTGTACTCGGTATATGGTAATAGCCTCGCCCACTGGTACATGGGCTTTGAACATAAGTGATTAAATAGCAGTGTACTACATGTTTTACCTCGGCCTACTCCTTTTGGGAGTACATTTGCATGTAGTTTCTAAGAGGATTTAGTACTGCTGACATTGGGTAGTCTTAAATAAACTAAATTTCTGATCTCAGAAGTTTATTAGAGCTTTTAAATTTATTATTAATCTATGTAATATATCATAACATGCACTATAATTCGAATAGCTATAATTTCTACAAGTTGTTGCTGTACATTCTCGATAAAAAATGAAGTAAATGATTAATGACACGTACTTCCATCTAGGTTTTTCATTCACTCGCTATAAGATATTTATGTACTCAGTCGAATCGTATTTAATTTACCCACCACAATATTCAGTAAAAAAGGTTCACTATCCCTTTCGTAGAAAGAAAAACCTTGACCCGCTCGACTGAAGTTCGACTCTATTATCTTCACGTGAAAGTTCAAAATGCATCTGCAGCCGGCATTGTTAAGAAAACAATTTCGCTCTCAGCTTAATGTTAGTGCTTGCAAAGCAATTATTTAGTGCTGCGCGTGATCGCGTGCCGAACGCACGTGCCCCGTGCTGCTCGTAAAATAGTTCGACTCAAAATATCGTCATGGATATAGAATTCGAAATTTAAATTGTGTTTATTTTTTTGTGAATGTGTGTGTGATAGCGGGATTAACTGCGTTTGTTTTATTCTACTATGGTAACGATTGTAGGATAATTTATGTTTGTTTATATCTAATTTCTGGTTATTTGCCAAATTAATATGACAAAATTATTTTAATAGATTTCAATTGTATATTGAAAAACGAAATATAGATTATTTCATTCAACTTAACAAATATAAATAAAACATCAAAATAACAAACATTATTACAACTATTATTTTAATACACAATTATTCTATAACGGTTGTTATATCTGCACAATCTAAATATTAATATAAATGCTAATTAAATCGTGTGAAAAAACACATAAATTTCAAAAAATCAAAATAAAACTGCAAAACAGGAATGCTAATTTCGTGATTTATATGGAATTTTAGCATAATGTAGAAAACTAGCGAATACTAGAATTAGATGGTTCACGAATAATATCACTCAAAACGCAGATACGGTCACGGTCCAAGATCAATCATCTCATATTGCGCTATTTTCAAAAATTATAACATTATTATAATTACGATTAAGAATGTATTGAAATTAAGAGATTTTTTACCAAAGCTCTGAATGGGGATTAGAGAAATTTTGACTTGTATATTTTTGTTATTAAAATTTAATTTAAGGCATACATTACCACTAATACCTTATTAATTCATAATTATTATGGTTAATATAATTTCAATACAGTTTCATACTTAATCTTGCAAGCATTTCTTACATATAAATATTATGCATCATTTGCTATAGTAACGTATATTCTCAGCTGATAAGTGAAAAAGTACATTATTTCCGCACTAAGCATGCGGCATTTGTAGCGATAAAATTATAGGCGTAATATCGCGTATTTGTATGAAATATACCAACCTACATATTATTTAACTGCATTGAATAAACTAAAGAATTTGAACAAAAAAATTGGCAACGCAGAAGCTATATTTTATACTAGCTTTCCGCCCGCGTTTTCAAAGAAAAACCCGTTCCCGTAGGATTTCCGGGATAAAACCTATCCTATGTCCTTTCTCGGGTATCAAAATATCTCTATACCAAATTTCATGCAAATTGGTTCAGTAATTAAGGCGTGATTGAGTAACAGACAGACAGACAGACAGAGTTACTTTCGCATTTATAATATTAAAGTATGGATTGTGTGAAATAAGAAATTAAATTAATGTAATGAAAAAAGATGATCCCATAATCTGATTTCTTTTTTTAGGGTCATAAATACATGGTTTATCGATTTTAATTTGAATATTATCAATTTTATAATATCTAGGTACATTTATGAGCATTATGCAAAAACTGTCGATGTCCATCGTATTTATTATAAGTTTATTCTAAATCGGTTTAGTGCTTGAGGCGTAAATATAAGTAGTTATTCATATATAAAAAAAAGCTTTTCCAATTATCTACATAGAAATGTTGTTTTGTTTAATTAAATAAATCTGGATAAACCATCACGATATCGTTGCATTATATCACGATAAGAGATTATTTAAATATATTTTTTATATGATAACTGTTTTAATCTCTTTTCAGACGTGTCTTTTCATAATTCTATTCATCCGTTCTTACCTTGACGTCACGTGCGTGCCAAGCGCGTTTCGTACAAAAAATATTCTTATTCCCTTGCATTTAGGTTTATTATGCAATGGTTTCTATATACGGTATTGATATATGCTCCAGCATTTCAACCTCGTAATGTTAATTTTGTATGTGATTGAACTCGATTTTATCTAGTGCAAGTAAGATGTCATAGAAAATCTAAATTGGTGATGAACAGCAATCTTTATCATCAACATAAGTTGTTTCAAGAAGCTTCATACCGTCTTTTGTGCTATGGTACGAATTACAATTCTTACAACCGTTGATTTTCTGGACTCTGTTTGTTAGTTTCCTATCTAGAAGATACTGACTACAAAGATATTAAAAATCGGTAAAAGCTCTTAAACGATACACGTCATTAACGAAAGGATCCTGTAAAGCTTTCTGTGTTTTGTCAAAATATTATTTTTCCATTTCTCCGGAGTCCGGAGATCGAAGTTCAGATCTAAGACGGTTGCGTCTACTTCAAAGAAGATATAAGTAAGCTAGAAATTTTCTATAATTACTCGATAGTCTTTATACTCTGAAGAGTTTTAATAGTTATTGTATACTAGCGGTCCGCCCCAGCTTCGCCCGTGGTACATATTTACGTTTTTTCATATGAAATTGACTATCAAATAGCGACTGAGAGGCTAGGTACCTAATAAGTATAATAGGGTTATACGACCTTTGACGGGCATAACCTGTGAATAATAATTGTTATTAGTACATTCGTGTAATTAAATATTGAATGTACAGTATATAAGCGGTGTCTTTGTAGATATAATAATAAAGGAAAATGTATATAAATAAAATGTCAAATGTATATGTAGTGAGCGGTATGTTTATGGATATAATAATAAAGGGAAAACGTATAACTATAGGCGATAACTTATGACATTGTTTTGCAAATATTGCCAATGTTTTATTTCTAATCGGCGACGGTCGGCACGAGTGCAACGCACATAATCAGTAATCACTACATAGTATAAAATATAAAGTAGCTGTCGCTGAAATGTGAACTGCCTATCAGATTCTTATATTTAAGAGGCGTATCGGGAAATGACGCTGTTCGTTGATGTTCATAATTCGTTTAAAGGGCAGTATCCGGAACAATAATAATTTATCTAATGGCACTAAAGACTTCTTTTTTAGTTTTTATTTTTTTCTTTATATTTTTTAATTTTCAGCTATTATCGTCGGTCAAAATTCGAAGTACGTCATTTACCTCTATTTAGGCTCACTTGCATTCCATTATACAAATCACAATGTAACGCAATATTGTCAAATGTAAATTTTAATACAAAAACAAAGACATGTATCATCGCGACACGTGGAGGGAACACTTCTTCGTGTGAGTAGTCGACCTTACTGCGTATTAATAAAATATGTACAAACCCCACCGTAATGATCAGTTATAATAAGTAGCCCAGTATCTGAACAGGAACTATAGCGAATTCCATTTCCCTTACCAACAAATCGGATAAATAATAGCGAAATATTCAAAATTGATTTAGACGAGATTTATCGGGTTTCACATTCAAATTGCTTCTTGTAAATAAATTCTTGGTAGAGAAATAAACCAGCGCCTCGTTATTGGCTATAAATGTGATCAAATAAGGCCTAATGGCAACGAATTCAGATCAGAAAGCCCGTGTTCCGAGTCAATTGCAATATAGATTATGGTGCTTGTAATGTCGTCTGGATCTGCGAATGCGTTTAATATTGATCTTTAATAAAACGCAGTAAAAACAGCTTCGGTCTGGTTATCTGCTGGGTTAGTTGGGGCATTTGCAAGTGACAGTTCTTGCTTTGCTTCGCAAGGTGTCCAAAATTGGTTTGTAGAAACAGTAGTTTTCTATCGATAAAGACGTAGTAATAAAATAGTAATTGGGTAGAGTAACAATTTCTTTGGTTGGATAATAGTAAAGCGGATCCTTGTGAAGTTGCGGATTTATTTCATGTCCATTTCCCAATTATCTTATCGTTACGTGATTTCGGTATTCACTCTCCTTTACTTTGCTATACCAAGACGTTTTCACGGGGAGTCGAACATCTTGGTCAAGTGATCATTTTTAACATATTTACAATTTTATTAAAATTTTTCATTAAATAAGGGGTTTGGTCTGATTCTGTATGTATTGGACAATCAACGTTCAC